>LN483379.1:946081-1065384 GCA_900002565.1 Culicoides sonorensis
ACATCAGGTTTCTAGGAACGATCTTAAGAAAGAACCATCCCTCAGACCTATGATAAGTCCTGTTTGGTATCAACTATCGAACGATTGTGTGCTTGTCAACTTTTCAAGTTGATACAAAACGCTTCGAGTACATTCAGAATTATTTTCTGCTTACGTAACTTGGAATGATAGAACCGTTACCCTTTACCACAGTGCATGTGTGCAATTGAATCTATTGGATATGTTGAGCATTGAGGACAGTCAAAATATTTCCCGAATCATTGTCGCTCACAATCTGGCATGAGAAGATGTACAACAAATTTCGAAGATTACCGTTAACCCTTTAACGACACACACGTTATTCAAAAATTAAGGTCAATTAACTCGAGGAAAAATCATTCCAGGTAATGGGACTTTTATAGTAATCAGAATTTTGTCCAACCAAAAAATCATATGTACGCATTATTAATCCAAAATCATGTCGTCCTCAAAGTATGCAATCTATTATACATTTAAATTCATATGTACCAAATCCACGAACCATTTCTCATTTAAAACACTTGTTATTTTATGATAAATAACAAAGAAACAAGAAAAAGAAGAATCAAATAAACAAATAAACAAACAAGAAACCCTTATCAGTCTTCTCTTCACTTCATAAACAATTCTCGTGAAATAAAAATGTTTGAAATTCCACGTGACGTGACTACACAAACTTCTCTATGTATGATCATCACTTCCATGCCTACACTGTAATTGTGATTCTTTTTGTTTCACTTTTTGTTTTGATCGTATTTTTCTGCTTTGTTATAATGTGAGTATTTACGATATCATAGCAGGTATTGCTTTAGATGTTAGGATACACGATCAGCATGTGGCTATATTTTCAAGCAATATTCATTCGATCCGCAGTTTTGTTGAGAAGCTCATCATTAAAAGACGTGTTTCAGTCTTAATTGTTTTTAATATAAATTTTTATTTTATATAAAATTATCATTACAATTAAAATTTAAATAATAATAAAAATTAATTTATATATTTTTTTTTAAAATCGGATTGGATCCAAGTGAAAATAAACAATTAAATTTAAAGAATTTTTTTTATTTAATTTTTAAATAATAGTAAAAATTTAAAAGGTTTTCAAACAGTAAATTGAAATATGTAAGCTGATCTCATATTAAACATTTTTTTTTCGTATCATTATCAGAAAATAAACAAATTGAAATAAACAAAAAAATAATAGTAAAGTGAGTTACTTGTCAAAAAAATTTGTTGTTGTGAAACAATTGAAGTTAAATTTAGATAAAAGTACAATGAATTTAATGAAAATGAAGAAGATAAAAGTAAGTCCAGTATTACGTGAAAATCTTCTGACAATATGCACAGTTGTCGCTGTCATTCTTGGAATTGTGGTTGGACTGGCCATTCGCTTTACCACAGAAAAATGGAATGAAAGGGAAATTGCTTACATGTACTTTATTGGTGACATTTTCCTGCGTATGTTAAAGGCATTGATTTTGCCTTTGATTATCTCATCACTGATTTCGGCAGTGGGAAATCTTGATTTGTCTCTTTCCGGTAAAATTGGAAGTCGAGCTGTGGGCTATTACCTGTTAACAACAGTCATGGCAGTTGTTTTGGGTATCATATTGGTTGTTTCAATTCAACCGGGCAACAGAATTGGCACTACTGAGGTTCAAGCTGATACTAGTAAAGGACGGAATATAACGATAACTGATACTTTGTTGGATCTTGTGAGGTAAATATAAAATTTAAGTTCATTTCACACGAATCGAGTGTAAAATCCGTTATTTTTTTAATGTGAATTCTAAAATATTTGAGATAAAATTATACGTCATCAAATTTATTCGTATCAAAAGTCCAATTTTAATAATTAACATTAACATAATCTTTCTTTTTCCTTCCTCATAATTTTCGTTACTTTTTTTTTGTTTTGAGTCATATCACTAATGATACTGTTGAATGATCAATGTGTTGTGATCAGAAACTTGCTCAAAAACCTGATTTACTTAAGAAGTGTGATGCGATGCAGTTCGATGTGAAATGTTGAGCTGAGTAACCATGAAATGGAATATTCCATTGAAGAAAGTGAACTGATTTTCTTTCTTCCATTTGATGGAATGGACATGACTTAAGAATTGAACGTTGAAAAATTTCGAAAAAGGTGTCCCATGTGCGTTCGTTCATTTCAGGTTAAAACTGGTTCAATGATTTCAAAATTGAGCAATCAATGATCTTAATTTTATGGTCCTCATAAAAATTGAATTGGATTGCCTTTAAAATCCCCTAATTATGATCAAATATCATAAATCATTAAAATTACTCGGATATAAACTTCAATCAGATAATTTTATTGCTTATTTAGATAGATAAAGGGCTGTAAACACGACTGATAAGATATGAATTTGTGATTGTGAATGAAAAATTTCTTTGAAATTCAAAAAGTTTTTGCCGCTTAGTAAAACTTATAACTGAAATTGAAATAATCAGCGCATTGTCGTAAATGGGGCCTTTGTGAAATCTAACAGGAGGTTACAACTATCCAGAAGGGCCTCAACACATAATTTCCAATTCAAATTTCATGGATAAGTTCTTTGACGTTTATTCGACAGAACTTCATGAGAGCTTGTCAAATAACATTTTGGTCTTTAAGTCTGACATCTGTCAAATTCTCATCTGTCATAAGGCATCTTATTGTCATTTTAAGGGAACTATATCAGTGGGTAAGCAGGTCAAACTTGACAGTTCATTTTGTATAGATACACATACAGAAATTTTGTACGTACTCACCAAGTGGCAATTAAAGTCAGAAACATTTTTGGACCCAATTCTTATCAATAAAACTGACATTTTGAGTTCATAAATTTATCACACCAAATTAAATCTTAGAATTCAGTCTTAAGTTATTTTCCTATTCCCTTTAATTAATGTCACTTAAAATCAGATAAACAAAGCGTAACGCCTTAATTTTCGTTATCTGTATCAAATAAAGAATTGATGTCAGCTTTTAGGAAATGTTTTGACTCACAAACGTGACATAAACGATAATTTAAATTTACTACAAAACCTGAGGAATCTGACACTTTAGATAAGAATTGATTCATTTGGTGTTGTTAAGAATCTTGTTAACGATGACATTTATAAACAATATTTATTCTTCGAAATTTAATCATGATAAGTATTCACTTCAAAAGTGAGATCATCCTTAACTTAATTGTTTATTTATTTATTTACTTATAAACAAGCTTAACTTAAACCCTTTGATCATCACGACACATTAAACGCCATATTTTTACCTTTTTCAATGATGATCATATTCATTGCAATGAAGCATGAATTTAATTTAAGACTCTCTCCCGTTTCTTTGACAAGGCAACGACCGTGGTCCATTTTGACGATGATGCTTGTTACACTTGTTACAACATTCATTGTCATGAAATTAAAATAGTTTTTTGCCTAATTATCAAAATTTTAATTATAATAATAATAATAATAATCGTCATTGCTCTCAAAATTCATTTCAATGATTAAAATATATCATAACACTTCTAATATCCCACTGTACAGTGGGCTAGATATAGTCAAATGAAAGGTGTTACATAACAAAGAGAAAAAAAGGTCATGTTACATGTTTTTTGTTTTGTTTTTTATTTATTATTATTCATTCAACCTTTTTATATTCATATATGAAATTTAAAAATAAAAATAAATCAGCATAAACATACATAATAAAAAGCAGTCATTGAAGAGAAAAGACAACAAAAATTGAAATTAAAATCGCATCATATTTAAATGTATAGGTTGATGTTTAATGTTATGTTAATATTTAATGTCATTATGCATCTGGTTGAAAAAAAAATAAAAGAGATTATTCATCAGACAGGTTAAATGAGTTAAAATTTATAGTGAAACAAAATAATAATAGTAATAATGATAATGATACAGATAAAGCATCAGCTACTGAAGTGTAAAAAAAATGCATAAATGGTAATAAAAAAGGCAAAATTTGACATCAAATAATGGACGTTATGGAATCACAACGACAGAAAACTCGTAACTAGCAGAGTCCATAGGAAAGAATTTCATTTGACGTTCATTTCCATGGACTTGAAGCCACAATTTGGATTATTGAAGGACTTAGCCCATAAAAGCGGCGAGGGATCTTTTCCAAATGAATGCTGCCTCAAAAAAGCTCTGGCAAGCCTTCGACCACAGGTGTCAGGTGCAAAATCATATTATAGGTGGCAATAATCATGCCACGACTCTCGTCAGCAAGGGTTCCAATCCCAAATGAAATCACAACGACAGAAGGCTCAACACACACAATCTCCTTCGAAGGGAGACCACTTCAATAAGAAATTAATCAGAACTTGCCTAACTAAAGGCACCTTAAGACTACTAACGCAAGATTCATATCATCGTTTATCTCACTTTAACTTTAACTTTAACAAGGTATTCATTTATTTTCAATTCAATTCAATTCAAAACTAATCACATAGTTAAGCTCTTATTTTTTACTCACCTGTAAAATACAACAAGTAATTGCTAATTTCCTTTCATTTTATTATTGTTATTACTTTCAATTTCAATTGAATTTTTTTCTTCTTTACTTTTAACTTACTACACACAGATTAACGATCAAATCATCGTTTGACTATGTTAAAGTCAGACAGAGATGTGATTTGAACTTGAAATTTAAAAAAAAAAACGTAATTTTACATTAAAAAGGGATGAATCTAATTATGCGTCATTTTTGTTTTGAATGTTCAATGTAACAATATTAATATAAAAAATTGACTAAAGATGTAATTTTGTTTAATTTAAACATAGATTTAAAGTAATGATAGAGAGATACTAGTTTAGAGGAAAAAAAATGTGTATTTGATAATTCACAGTTGGTTAAACAGTTTCGCACCTATTTGACTATCAATCAATGTTTTAGTTTTTTTTAACTGAACATTTGTAGTGACAATGAAATATTCATCAGTATCTCGAACATGTAAATTCCCATGATTTTTTTTAATACAATTTTTTTTAAAAATAAATTCGTTACATTTTCGAAAAGTTCAAGAATCTTTGGGAGTCACAAATTTAAATTTTTATAAAAAACATCGTCACTGATCTTGAACCATACGACAAAAAAAAAAACCTTAAACAATGGAATTTTTTTTCCTTGATTCCCGATATATACCTACTATAAGAAGATTTTTTTTAAATGTTAAACCAATCATTTAACCAACATTTTCAAGTAGTAGCACAAAAAAATTGACCTTGAATAGTAAATTAATGATTTTTTTTTTGTACTCAATCAAAAGAATTCAAAGTAATCTTATTAATATTCTTTGATTCACTTGATTTTTTTTTAAAGCTATTCATCATGAAAACTTATTTCAGTTAATCATCGACATCAAAACACTCACACACCTTAAAATCACCTGTAAATTTTGATGAAAAATTGAAATCAATAACAATTAATTTTTATTTTTGTAAATTTTTTGACATGACATTTAAAGGCAAAATTTCCTTAAATTTCATTCAACTGATTTTAATTAAATTTTATGATTCATGATCATGTCAGAAGATTAATCACTCACATGAAGTCTCTTGACTAGGTATTGTCAGTAAACAGGAATCTCGTTAGTGCTGATGTTAATCTTCAAGTTAAATTACTTCTCAGAAAAGGCAAGGACTTGAAAATGACATCACTTCAACAATTCTTTACATGAAAGAACATTTGTGACGTATTTTGTTTCCTTTCAAGTTTTATGTATGAATTGAATCGAAAAACATGAATTGAAATCGTGCATGCTTGGAATTCATAAACAAAAACAAAGAAATTGTGATGATCATGATTCTTCAAACAAATTTTTTTACAATCAACCGGTTTTTTCCATAAACGATACATTTTTTGTTTTGATACCTTTATCTTTAGTCTCTTTTTTTATGAATGAGTGAGTCAATGAATGAAATTCTTAAATTAAATGTAATCCTCAACAAGAATTTTCCCAAAAAATGTATTTCATAACGTTGAATTGAAAAATTTTTATTGTCATTTTTTTATTTCATTTTCATAATCCACCACATTAAAAACAAATGACTCAGATGTTACCTGTTCTAATCCATTCATATCATCTTATATGAATATTCAATGAATTGAATGACGATTTTCAACGTATTTTGTATTAAAATGCAATAAAACGTGACACTGCCGTGAATTAAAATGCGTTTTAATTCCATTAACTGAAAAAAAAACACATATCTCGTTATAATTTTTTTTTTCCTTTCAATCGTCAGTACATTCAACTTCTCAACGTCTTTTTGATTGGCTATGAAAACAGTGAAACAGAAAATATCCCTTTGAAATGTGCATAAAAGTAGCAATTTAAGTGCATAAAAATATCTATTAGTTACAAAAAAAAATAACATGCATGCATGCAATTCACGTTTATTTTTATTTCATAGAAGAAACATTGCAGAAAACCAGTTTTGGATCAAGATGATTTTAATTCATTTTATAGTTCATTTAAATGGTAAAATTGAATGCAGATATGCATTGTTACTTATGTTTGCCTTTAAAAGTATTTATACACAGAAATGTTTTTAATGATGATAGTAATAATAATTATTTTTTTCCTGTAATAATTTTTACAGATTTTCAGAGTAACTTGCTGCATGTTAGGGGTAACGGATACATTTTTGAATTGCTAACCATCAAAAAATTTGAAAAGTAACGGTCAAATTTTTTTTAAAAAAGTCATCACGTGTTCTTAAAGTAAAAAAATTGGAAATAAATTTTAACCTTCATCCTGTCCTCAGGGTCATTTAAGCCCAAACACCGCTAAAATAATTTTCAATTCACTATTATTTGTGTCTCCTACTATTTAAAGTAACTCTGTCACTTGTTAAAGACAAATGTGTCGATTCCTACATTCATATTCCATTACAAAATCGTTTTATTGTTATTATTATTGTTATAAAATTGTATTTGATTACTCAATTTTAAATGCATGACACACATCTAAGAATTTTTTATTTTAATTGATATTCAGATTCTATTTTATAGCATGGAAATTCAATTTTTATGGCTGATTGAGTTAAAATGACTTGAAATGGATCTACATTTGAAACTTTATTGATTTGAAATTGAAATTGCCATTCACAGGACATCGAAGGGTTAACGGACATTAGACACAGGTCGATTTTTCGAAATTTTTTGAAGAAGAATCAAAATATGTGGGCTCACTTGAAAAAATAAATGCTTTTATTGATATTTTTTGATTGAAGTGCTTCAATTACAATAATTAAATGACATTTCAAACTCAAGATCTTTATCAAAACGATTATCACGCCATTTATTGAAGGTGGTGCTTGATGATTATCGTGATTAAAAGAAGTCTTTGATGATTTGCGTCAGCATTGCGTTTGAAAAATAATAATTATGACACCTACACATATTGAATTGAAATATTTTCCACAAATAACTTTGACATTTATTATTGGGTTGCTATTTTGGTTCCTTCCATTTTGAATTGCAATGCCACCAAAACGTATGTCAAAGTTGCACCAAAGAGCTAAGGAAAAAATATTTCGATTATGATTTTATAGTCATTTTATGAATTGAAATTTAACTTACAGACGGCAACAAAGCAGCAGTACAATTAAAAATGCCAGACCCCGTCAATGAAGGTGGTGAAAACGTAATGTGACGCATAATCATTTCCATTTGAATTAGTTCATGGAGATCCAGGAATGTCGATTTGACTTTTGCTACATATGAAATTATACGATCACGCTGAAAATATTAAATTTAAAAAAAAATGTTAGGAATTTATGATGAGTAATTAAAATACAATGGAATACCATTCGAAATAAGTCATCAGCTACTGATATTTGTATGACGACTCCAGTCAAAGTAATGAGAACTTTTGCGAAACTCAGAATTGAAAGGGTATTGAAACTGCCGGTTGTGATGATAATGAAAAGCAAATAACTGTTTAGGACTACAATGATGAGTGTTAATGATGTTGCGATGGCAATTTGTGGATTCAGGCAATCATTGATCCTGTCTTTCATTTCAACGATCATTCCATATGCTTTACGAATATCCCCAATTCGATCACAAATTCGAATTGTTCCGCTTTTAATCAATTTTTCCCTTGCCGCATCATCCAAATTCTCTAGCTTCAAATCACTGGCATGCTGGTGACCGACACTCGATCCAGTTCTCCTATTCGTTTCACCAAACACCGAAATAGTGCTCTCAAGGACACTTTTCAACATGGCGATTATGATACTGACAAAGAGACTGCAATCAAATGCATTGAAAATGAAAATCGTAATATTGAAACATGAAATAAGTTGATCCATGAAATACAGATAAGGATTTTTGTAGTATTTCGTTGCATCACCCAACAAGTAAATTACAATCACGGAGGTGCAGAGACAGAAAAGGATCATGTACACAACAAAAACTTGTCGTTTTGCTTGACCTTGAATTCTCTTCTTACATTCTTCGTTCATTGCATATTTTAAGCCCTTGGGTGGGTCATAAACTAACACAGAGACGTCATTTAATGCAGTTGCTCGTGTCCTGGCTTGACTGTAATACGAAATTGCAATCATAAAAGCAGATGTTTGATTAATGAATTCAATTGTGAATAAAATTCGGATTGCATTTTCAAGTTCATTTGCTGCAGGCCAATAAATGAATTTTAAAACAACGCATCCAATGTAAGCAAAGGCAACGATTAACCAAAATAACGTACTCCAAATACTCCATTTAAATTTCGCTGGACTTGAGGCTGAGGCCATTTTAAATGAAACTGGTGTAAAAGCGAATACTTGACTGTGACGTAGCGCGGGTCCAATTAAATTGACGAGACAGATACTGACACCCATGCGCCATTTAAATTTGCGTTCTTGTCCGACAGTGAATTCTTTTACATCTGACATTTTTTATTAGCTGTGATGATGATTTTTCTCCCTTTTAATTAAATTCAAATTGATGTCAAAGCCTAAACTGAGAAAAATTTGGGACTTACATCGAAATTTATACCCAAAATTTATGGTGACCAAAATAACTTTTAATTGTTTTCCATTAAAATTTTTCCTAATTACGATTTCATATCAAGATGAACATCAATCATGTAAAAATTTGAGTATGAGACTGCTAGACGATTCAATTTCAAGATAATTTTTAGGGAAAGTTTCATTGAATCCGATGTTGACATGAAATATGATTGAAATCCAAACAAAAAGCCATATTCGGTTCCGTAAAATTAAAAGATGTAGCACGTGATTCAAAAATTTTAACGGTTTTTTGAGTAATTTAAACCTCTTAAGTCAAATTTCTGATCCTGTCCCTTAAATCAATGAGGTGAGGTCAATTTGATCCCGTCCGAGTGCATTTCAGAGGAACACCCTCGAACCATCTGTAAAAGTGTATTTTTTTCCATGAAATGTAACAATAAAAAGAAATCAGTGCAGAACTAACAACAAATAAAAAAATATTTACAATAACTTACAACCAATTTTACACCAAATACTGACACGAAATTTGTATTCAACGCAGATTCAACGCAATTAACAACGATTTATTGATACAATTTAATTTATTACCTTTTATTGTGTTTGTATTTGTATTTGGCACGATGCCTCTTCCTTATCTTCCTCAAAAATTACTTTGATATTGAAAATTCAATTATTTTATTGGACCATTATCATAAAATCATAAAATGATTTTAAATTTTTTTTTTTTTTAATACTTCCTTTATTGATGTTTAATTAATTTATGATTTTTTCCTTTTAATTTCTTTCTAGAAACATGTTCCCACCGAATATTGTTCAGGCCTGTATTGAACAATTCCAGACAGTATTATCACCACCGAAATCCAATCCAAATGAGCTGGATCTCACAAAATGGTCAATGGGTTCAGAGTGGATTCATCAGATGAACATTTTGGGTCTTGTTGTGTGTGCCATTGTGTTTGGCATTGCCTTGAGTAGTACACGAAATGAGTCGCGGAATGTGTTGAAGGTAATTGTTGAATTTAGTCATGTTGTTATGAAGATAACTGGATGGGTTATCTGGCTTTCACCGATCGGTATTATTTTCTTGATAATGAGTAAGATGCTTGAAATGGAGGATTTGGGCTCACTTTTTGGTAGTTTGGGATTGTACACTGTGACAGTATCTGGTGGAATTTTATTCCATGGATTTGTAATTCTACCTTTAATTTTCTTCTTCTTGACACGAGAAAATCCGTATGCGTTTATATCGAAAATGGGAAAAGCACTTGCAACAGGTAATTTTCATCAAATTTCACACATGTTAAGAAATTCAACATTAAATTTCATTTCAGCTTTTGGAACATCAAGCAGTTCCGCTACATTACCTGTCACGATGCAATGCCTTGAGGATAACGCAAAAGTGGATCCACGTGTCTCCAGATTTGTGTTACCAATTGGAGCAACAATCAATATGGATGGAACTGCATTATATGAAGCTGTCGCTGCAATTTTCATCGCCCAATTACGTGGAATTCCCTTAGGATTCGGAAATATAATTGCAATTAGTATTACGGCAACTGCTGCAAGGTAAATTTTAATGTTAATTCCTAGTAAATTTCATTAATTGACTCAATTTAATAGCATCGGTGCCGCTGGAATTCCACAAGCTGGCTTAGTCACACTTGTAATGGTATTGGACACAATTGGCCTTCCAGCTGAAGATGTCTCATTAATTGTAGCTGTTGATTGGTTACTGTAAGATTACTAAAATTACATTTAATTTTACATTTAATTAAAATCAATCTAATTTCAACAGTGATCGATTCCGTACTCTCGTTAATGTCCTCGGTGACTCATATGGAGCAAAAATAATTGAACACTTTAGCAAAAGTGAATTGATGGACCATGCAAATGAGAATTTACCTGAAATCACACACACAAATGGAACTACCCACCAAAATGGAAATCACTATGAGACAAAAGTGGCAGTGCCAGAACTTCAGATGCACATTGACGATACAAGGATGTAAGAGAAAAGGGGATTTTATGATGATGATGAGTCTTGAACAAAACAAAACATTAACAATTACATTATTCGTGATTAAATTTTATTTTATAAAAATTTTTCGTACATTTATATACACGTACAAACCCACATACACACAAATTAAAATATATTTTTTATTTTTATTATTATTATTATTATTGTTGAACCGTCTTTTGTACTTACAATAAAAATTGAATTTATTAAATATAAAATTAATTTTAATGTGTAATTACATGATCAATCATATCGGAATGCTTCTGAAATCCCTTATTACACACAAAACATTTATGGTCACCAATCACCCAATACATTGGTTCTTTGACTGGATCTTCAACCCCCTTTTTCTTCACAGTTTTCTTATGAATTTCCGTTTTAAAGTGCTTTCGAAGTCCAGGCCGATTAATGAAAAACTTATCACATGCAGTACAAACATAATTCTTCGCTTTAACTGGTGTATCCTTGATTTTCGCACCATTTTCATGTACCGCTGATTCCTTTTTCACTGGACTTGTAATATCAATGACTTCCAGAACATCGTTCAAATCATTTTCGTTAATTGGTGACAAGGAATCAGCAGGATCAATAATTTTGTAATATTCAACTGGTGGTGTGTCAACTATTGATATTGTTGTGTCAGCTTTTGATTCAAATGAGAATTGTGAGTCGGAACTTGGTGACATCTGATATGAGACTTGATGGTCGAATTGTTGTGGATAATAAATGGGATACGACTCGTATGGTAATGAAGCATGGGAATCTGGTCTTGTCTGGTTTTGTTGAAACTCTGAATAATTGTATGGCGTATATCGTTGTCCATAATACGTCGGATAATTTATTTCCTGGACTGGGTATTGAGGTTGCTCCCAAAAACTGTTTATCATGGAGAGTGCAATGGGATCGTTGTAGTTGAGGCAATAATTTGGATCGAATTGCATATTTGACAGTTAAGTTTAGTACGAAAGGTCTTTATTTTTAAATTTTAAACAAGAAAATGCTGGAAATTTGATGGTTTTACTAAGAAATTCCAACAAATTGTAACAAGAAATTGTAAAAACATGTGAATTGTAACTGTAAAATTATCAATTTAAATTATTTTTGTGAATTGTGTAAGAAAAAAATGTTCTTTTTAAGACGGTTTGTCCACCGTCATTGTGACATTTGCCAGGTCACGATTTATTTCCAGAATTGCTTATCGTACGAAGGTCAAGAATCTCCTTCATGAATTGGGATTCAGAGCTTCATATAATAAAGAACCGTTACAACTTTTAAATTTTTCAATTTTGCACAAGTTTCCTATTTTTTGATCAAAAATTGCATGAAACCTTCAATTTAATTTCATTTCAACCGATTTAACATAAAATTCAAGTTAAAAAACTTGAATGGAATCGCCCATTCAAATTACATTTCGAACACACCCATTGTTTATTCCAAACCGATATCAATACAAATGTAATCCACACACTTGAAGTTCACGGCTTGTGTTTGATTATAGTTCTCGGGGTAAATTTGTTCAAAAAAAAATCCAAATCTACCGAAAATAGTAAGAAAAGTAGTGAAATTATAAATTAATTTGTTACATCTAAGTGATAGGTAAGTTGAGAGAATGAAAGTTTTAATTTTCATAAATTGAATTCATGTGAAAATAGTGTTGAAAGAAAATTGCTTTATTTATGGCCGACTTTATCGATTGCTTTGCTTTTTTTCTGAATGAGCAACACAGACATACACAAGTTGGATGTCTTTCTCTATAGAAACACATAGACACACGGAGAATGTTTGTATGTTTATTTCAAAAAAAAAGTATAATTTTAAATAGAAAAATATGACTGAAGTTTATAAAAAAAAGATGCGGCTACATGTCCTTAAGATGATTTTGAGTGGAATTTAATGCAAAATCAGTGAAAATCAGCTCAAAGACAATAATCCAAGAGTTTCCATGGAATTAACGTGTGACAGAAACAGAACTTAATTCTAGATTTCAAGAAAATTTACCGAGATTTTTGAAAAAATTTACGATTAAGAATGATTTTTGTGCAGTTAAGTGCGAAGATAAATGTTTCTCAAAGTTAAACATGTTATAAATAAATAGGAAAAGATAAACAATTCTGAGTTATACTACACAAAAATAAAATATTATTTATTGTATGTATATTTACATACATATTGTACATAAAATAATCGTATATAATCACAAATTATCTAAATATTGTATATAAAGTTTGTGCATATATACAATTTTCATCGATAACCCATACTAATTTGATAATTATAATAATTGCCACAGTAGGAAGGGAAATTTCATGTAAACTTTTTTGATATTTTTATGAAGTTTTAGTTTCAACCTGCAATTGGATTCATGGAGTTTGCGATGATGCTCTTATAGAACCTAACGTCAAGTAATCTCTGATTTTGAAGATGGTCATAAGTCAAAATGATATCAGTGATGGAACAGAATGGCCTGAATCGTATCAAGGCCAAAAATATGAGTTTTTGCAAAGAAGGACTCAGATAAAAATCTCATGGATACTTGTCCCAAAATACACTAGACAGCGTGGATCCATGTAAGGCGAATTGATAATCAACTCTACACATATTACAAAGGAAAAAAAATAGCAGATAAATTGACCAGAAAGAAAACTAAAGGAACTTGGGCTCTTTTACGAATGTGGCACTACAATTGAGACGATTATAAGGAAAAACTGCAGATACCTTGACAACTTCTGGACTTGAGTTCTCTTTACTTTCAATGCTATAAGCTCAGAGGACTGTGTATCAAAAATCGAACTGTTTATTCCTGCGAATTGCTTTGATTCTAACCCACTTTTTCCATTGAAATTGAATTCAAATTGAAAGAATTTTTCTTTCCCTATACAACAAGCTTGATTTTGTGCAGTCAAACATTAAATAAATAATTCAGATGATTTGTATTTGGTTGTATCTGTGTCTTGTTTACATGTATTACAAATAAACTTTTCATTATTTACATCATAATGCCTTTGCAAAAGTATACCTTCAACTGTATTCATACAACTAGACATTCACTTGTACAAAAAAACATTGAAACAATCTTTATATACCTTGATAAATCCGCGAAATATACCAAGATATTACCTTCACAGAAATAATCTGTATACAAGTAATACGTAACAGTAAAAAAAGTATTGCGAAAATTTTTGTATATAGCTGCTGTGACACGTTTGAGTCCAAAAATAATACAAACATGTAATAATGATAATAATAATAATTATAATGAAAATTATTATGATTGTTGTGGTAGCGATTTTGTTAGATTTTACTTATTAAAATATTTTTTTTTACATGATTTTTCGTCTCATAGCATGTGAATTAATTTGGGTTCTGGATGAATGCCAAACAAAAAAATTCTGTCATAACTTTCCATATAAATAACACCTCTAGTCTGTATGTCAATAGACTGCAACTGATAACTTGCTTTTTTTTAGCAGCAACATGAAACATTGCTGCTCCACTATATTTACACAAATTGACCATCATTTTATTGCACATACATATACACATATTAGGTCAGATAGATGTTTATGAATGCAAGACAGGTACATCGAACATTTGCATAAATCTTTCATTTCTGTTTTAGTTCTTCATCCTTTTGTTGTTGTTCTCCTCTTTTTTTTTTATCTCCATACCATAAAAATATGACTTTGACCATGTTTTCAATTTGACTTATTTTCATGCATATAAATTTGAGATTTTATATGGAAGAGAAGAAATGGCCAACTTTTCGTGGTTAACCATAAAAATTTTACTATTATTCTGCTTTATTGTTTGTTTGTCTCACTTTTCACAATTTTTTTAGGACTCAATATCATAACATATATGAAAAGAATGCTAATAATTATTTTCTTTTTTGGAAGAGAGACATATGAGCATATGGATATCAATTTATATTATTATACATTTTAAAAACTATTTTATAATAAAATAAAAAAAAGATGTAGGTGGAAATTTGATTTGGCATATTAAATTTTTATGTATAAAAAAACCACCTGTTAATCTTCTTGTTTGTGGTGGGATTGGAGATTAAGGAAAAATATAATGTTGAATTAAGAAGGTTGTTGAACGTTTATTTAATTGAGATCCAATTCAATTTAAGTGCTTGGAGTTGGTTTTGACAGCAATCTCTTCATTTCAAGATTTTATATCGCAATATCGTTCCTATAACGGTCAGCTATGCAATGAAAGTCACAGCTTATCTCATAGGTGCAGAGTTCGATTCTAGTAAAACATAAAGCTCAAAGCAACTGAGGTGCGTAATCATCCTCTCACTCTTCATCTCAACATCACCTAATGCTATGTAAATGGATGCGCAAATCCCTTATTCAGAATTATCATTGTAGCGTTAAGAAAAATGTAATTTCCATTTTAAATATCCTGTCCCTTGATTTCAGGTATTAAATTTGGTCGTGTAGCTTCATAATCTTCTCTTCTTCATCGTCATAATTTTTTGTCTTCTCTCTTTTTTTTTATAACAATTTTTGTTTCGTTTCTTTTGTTCAAATCCATTCAATCTCGATATGAAATGATTCTATGTGCAAAACTTGAAAATTTATATACTTCTTGTTACTTGTCCAAGCACAGAACAAAAACATAGAAGAGAAAACCTAAAGAAAGAACAAGAAGGTGAGCTTTAAGTGGTGTGTTGTTGTTGTTGTTATTATTATTATTCTAAAAAATATTCCAAGTTCTGTACTCAACCTGAACAGAAATGTATAGAATAGAATAGAATATGAAATGAAATGAAGAAGAAGAATCACAAAAAAAAAAAAATTTACATTGCGCATGATCATCGTGCGTCGTTATGTATGTTTATTTCAGTTATATTTTTTTTTTTGCCAACAAACAGCAACCTAATAATAATGATGGAACAAGTACACACACATAAAGCTAGCTAAAGTTAAAAAGTAGGTGTTCTATTTGATGGAAATGCCATCCATGCCATGCTTTTGCTTTACTTTACTTGACACATGTAGGCTAGAAGATGGTTTGAAGCTAAAACTCATATTTGCCATATACATCAATGTGTTGTGTGTATGATATCATTCTGATGATTTTAAGGATTTTACATGATGACGAAATAGGATTGGCACAAAATAAATACAACAAGAATTTAATTTAACTGTAGAAGGATTCTGAAATGAAAACACACTAAAAAAGGAATGTATATGAGAAGGAATTAATTGCAATCAAAAGAATCTGTATATGTAATTTAAGTCCTGTAGCTGAATGCATATCAGGTGCAACACATACAATATGACCAAATAGCCGCACGAGAGTGTAAAATGGCTTAAAGGTGCACAATATGTTTCATTTTATATAAATATGAAAAACAACCTTAAACCGAAATGTTGCCGCGTTCTGATAACATTGGGTTTTGTGGTGGTACCAAAAATGTATTATTTTTTTTCGTATATATATAAAAATAATAATAATAATATAAAAAAAGTTATATTTATATAAAGAAATCGGGTGTCATATATATATTGTCAAGTACCATACAGGAGCTTCATAAGTATATGCTTACAAAATAAATGCATCAATCTGAATCATAGGAGGCGTTTCAAGATCACATATCACACTCATGTACACCGATTTTGAATTGAAATTTAATGTGATTTTGATTCAGAAAAGATAAAATCATACAAAAAATAATTAAAACTTTTACTACATCTCAGATTACAGTGAAATAATCATTCAATTCCCCCCCATGTTTAATGTGTGAATACAACCGAATAATAGTTACCGTCTCTTTATATACCGATCTACATTAAGTTAGTATATAACTCATGCCAGTTTGTTGCGCCATACCATTCAAATACGTGGTATAGATACACAAAATGAGAGTGTGTTAGTTTGAAATGATAGATTTAATATTAAAATACTGGTAACATATACAGTGAACGAAATTTTTAAGAATGTACAATGTTTGTGTATGTATGTAAATTGTGAAGAGAGAGGGTACACTTTACTTGAATGTTTGCATTATATTAGGGACACTCTCTTTTATTGGCTAGGGTAGAACTGAATCAAAGTAAAAAAATCATAATATTTGAATTTAAATGGAAAGGTTAAGGAGGGTTTAGTTTTACTTGTAAGATTGATTTTTAATTGAAATTTCTAGGTTTAAATTTTTTTTTGTTTAAATTTTGCCTGTCAAATATTGAATTTTGAAGTATACGTATGTGTATCTATAGAGAATAAACGTCAAACTGCTTGTCAATGAAATAAACATAATTGCAATGCATCCATGGCTTTTTGAGCGTAGGGTTCACATCCTTCTGAAGATCTTGAAGGAGTACTCAAATTAACCCATTAAGGCCAAAAGCAAATGAGTAATTTTCAAGTAAACGAGATTGATTCGACCTTAAAATTCAAAACTTCATGGTTATCATTCTTTCAAATCTGTTCCAGAAGTGACAAACTCAAATATTTTCTGAAATTCTTCATTCCATTCATTGTTACTTCACCTTTAATTCTCATCTGAATGAAATATACATATCTAACTAACACAATTATATTAATTTTTTTTTGTTATTTTCATTCTAGCAACATCTCTCACTGTGTATACATTGAACATATGTGTGATCAACTGTAAGCTTCACCAATACATTGGCAAACAGCCTCACAACGACGTTCGTATCAACACACACACACATACAAAGATACAGCTTATGCGCTCTTCTTTTGTTTTTTGGTTCTGCTTCTAGTGGTGTGTTGTTACGGTTGTATATGGAAACCGACAGCGACATTAAAATATATACATTTGAACGCGCGGTGAGGTGAAACATAGAAAAAATATCGGATTCAATATTTTTAACAATATTTTGAATTAAAATTTAACTATCAAGTTAAATAAACATCTAAAACTAAAAGTAATCAAGGAAATAAATCTCAAATTAAGAATATATTTAGTAAAAAAAAATATATAAAAATAAAAATGTAAATGAAAAAAAATATTTGAATATAAAAAAAAATAATATTAATGAAAAGAAATTTATTCTCATTGAAGAGAGAGTAGAGTGTCGAACAACTATTATATTGAGAACAATAAAAAATGACTAGGTCTCTGTACATACGATACAGGTACAGAAGAAAGCAAAGTAAGAAAAATGTGAAGAAAAGTGTGTAAAAAAATTTAAGTAAAAATCATCCATACACAACATTTATATATATAAATTCTCATTGACTGCGATTGTGAGACTACGCTGAACTCAAATTTAAGATTATTATTATTATAACAACAACAAAAAATCATACAAGCGTGCTCTTCACCGTCTTCTTGTCTTAATATTTTTTTTTTATTTTCACTAAAAAATATTTATATTATTACAACACTCTACACTTTTACATCGACTGCCTACTGTACACAAAATATAAATATTTACAACAATCCAATTTCAATTAAAATATAAAGTGAATGCGTTGCAAAAAATAATATCATAAGAAAAAATATGTAAAATAATAAAAAAAGAAATGTAATATAAAAAAAATCATAATACAAAAATATGAAAGCAGAGAAAATAATAATAATGAGGCTTAAAACAATACTGAGGCAGTCAAACAATAGTGATAGTTATCTAAAACTAGTAGTGCAAAGTAATGTCATTGCAAGTTCGTGGTGCACTTTATCAAGAAACAGTGAATTAGAACTACAGTTATCATCAGCTTCATCATCAGCGATATCGTTATAAGATATTACATTTAAAAATATTTAAATTATTATTAAAAGGAATACATTGAGAAATTGTGGTTTCATTGAAAATAAAATTCACAAAAAATAATAATAATAAAAGGAATTTGAAAAAAAATCTACATAACAAAAAAAAATCAGTGTGATTCAATAAAATTAATAAAAAAAATCTAGTGTAATTTATTAGGAGAAAAAAAATTAACAATAATAGTTATAAAATGTATGCAAAAGGCAAAGGTTCCACAGTGCCGTCAGATGCACAAGCACGAGAAAAGTAAGTATCCTCCTCAAATTAATGTTAAAATTATGTTTAAGTAAATAATGGCTTCATTTTGATCGTTACTGAACCTGAAAAAAGCTAGAATGATGGATGGATAACTCCCTTCAAAGCAAGGGAGTTATAATCTTATCAAGAAACCTAGTTCTCACTGATGTCCCACTGGTTTTTGGTTGAGAGTGTATAAATATTTCTTCGTTGATTCCTGAAAGAATTATTATCAAATCCAATCAATAGTCAGTTTTTTGATAAGGTGTGGTCACTTTCTTGAACTGAGCCAGATCTAGAAGGCTTCTTATTTCGATTTTCGTTGCTTCTCGAGATTTGGTTCCTGAGTTCATATCTAGATATGACGATCATCTGGAGAAACACCTGATTTTTAGTAGATAGATTTAGGCGAGCAAATTTTCCTACTGAAGGCGCAGATCAAGACAGAGATCTAAATGTTGGTTTATCTTCTTCATCTCATTTTAAATAGATCTATTTAAGGGTTGAGCAAATCCTCTTGAAAATCAATTGGGCTAATTGAAATTTATCTTACCCAGTGAATTTTATGTTCTGTTTAATTTTGATAAACGACTTTCAATCTCTCATAACTGGATCCATATTTCACCATTTGTCTCTAGTTCTTTACATCTCAACTCCTAACTTTTTATCGGAGAAACCAAATAAAAAGTAAACTAAAAACTCTCAAGACTACCTAATTTCATCGCATTTTACAGTTTATTCAAAATGCAGAAGCAAGTGAAAGCAGTGCAAAAATTTTTTTGCAACAAAAAAAAAAGAGAAAAGTTTACATTAAAATAAAAATACTAAACAATTATTTTTTTAACAAACTATACCATGATCTAGTATTTCACTGAGTTGAAACCAGTTTATTTTTTTATATTTTTATGTTGATGATAATTATAATTATGCGAGCGCGTAACCATATCAACTGTAATCTCCTTGCACTTCTCTCATAGTTTTTTTTTACATTCAATTTTACATGAATTTTATCAATAAAAACTTAATGTAAAAGTTCAAAATAAAACCAGCAATATGCAAAAATGAAAATCATAAAAGAAAATTGCTACAATTTTCTTTCAAATCTGGGAAATGATACGAAAAAATAACCAAAAGACAAGACAAGACATAACCAAAAGTACAAGAGTTGAGAGTTGGAAAAAAAATTTAAAACAAGAAATCGCGGCTACCTTGAGTTTTTTTTTTCATTTTTCAGTCCATTATATATATAAAATTTCATATTATTATAGAGATACATTTTTATTTTTATTTATACAGAGAATATGTATATAAAATATATATATTTTTTATTTGTTTGGACAAAAAATATACATCGCACAATCCAAATAAATATGTACAGTCTATCATATTATTTACTATATAAAAACTAAGTGTACACGCGCTATTTTTGTTACATATGTATAAAAAATATTATTTTATATACAATTTTTTTTGTTTGTTGATGGTACTTTCTGAATATTGCATTAGGGTGATTCAATTTTTACGAAATTTAATGAAAATTCTATAATTTTCAAGGAAAACTTCTTGTAAATTCCAAAGATTAGTTGAATTTTATGATTCAACGACATATTTCAGAAGTTTTATATTAAAATTTAAGTCATGCTAGACATGGGCAACCCTATTCACTGTTATTATTATTATTACATGTGTATATGCAGGATCTGTATACACTATGAGATAAGTATACTCATATAAAAGTTACATGATAGTTTTTGTTGTTAAAAGTTACTTGTATGTGTGTTAAATCCAGAGGATATTTACAAATACACTGACAAGTTAAAGTGCATAACAAAAAAGTAAGTGGAATGGGTTCTTCACGTTTTACGTGTATTAGTGAGTATGAGTATCTCTCTTGGCTTTTTATTTTGAACGATTTTATGTTGGATGAGATCGGCTTTTGTCGAAAAAAATTCGATATCGAAAAGGCTCATAAATGTTACTGGGAATCGTGAAACAATTCGGTTTGAGATTGATCAGAGGCTGTAATGTTTTGTTGAGAGGAGGAACGGTCACTTGACCTAAGTTAAAATTCTCAAAAAAATATAAGAAGGTCTAATTTAGAGGACGATAAATCATTAGATTTAAAAAAAAATTTTTACCCGGATTCGTCCAAATTTTCGATGATCGGCTCTCAAAAACTTGCGTTTCGAGCGTCTTAGAACGATTTTTCCTTAATCCAAAAAACACCCTATCCGAGTTCCTTTTATTTTTGAATTACCACCCTATATAATCCAAATAATACCAAAAACATATACAATAAAAAACACGTGAATACAATAAACCCACACAGATGAACAGACATACATATAAACAAACATAATCTTATATAAGTAATACATTTACATTCACTATTCAAATATAATAATTACAAATAATAACATTAATAATAACAATAAAAACAATCATACACATCTATACACATACGAATACATACACACACACACACCAATACAATATTCATTTAATTTCACGTTTATTTTTTTTTTACTTTACTTTTATATTTTTCTTGCCATCACGCACGCGTGTTTGTGAGTAAATTATTTACCTATAAAGTGCACATAAACATACCACGAACAGCAACAAATATATACTTTACATATGAAATCGAAGTGACAGAAGGCATACACACATATCTGTCTATCTGTACAACAAACAAAAAAAAAAGATTCAGTCAAACAAATAAAAAATATGCATATTCTATTTATTTACTCACATATCGTCTACGTTATATTGTGTGTAAAGTGACGATTCTGACGTGTTTTGTTGTGTATAAAAAAACATAGATTGAATACACATGAACAAACAAAAATTTTATATATAACATGAACTTTACGTGTCACATTCGCGTCGTCGTCTGTGATATGATCTCGTCTCTCGTACACCGAAAAAAAAAATTTCATTCAATGAAAAAAAGGATGATTCTCACTTTGCGTCTATGAAAGTAAAGTAAAATAAAAAAAAAATAAATAAAACAAAATTTCAACAAGTATAAAAATAATGTCGATCGAATCAAAAAATAATTTTTAAATTTCTGCGTATCTTCTCCATCTGTTTACTTTTCACGATGTCAGACTGAATGTCATATGTCAGTTTTGTTCGTGCGAATATTTTATGAAATGAAATAATTTTTTGTTTACATTTATTTTTTTATTTTAACCTGTTAAATTTGGTTTTGCAAAATTTTACGAATTTGATTGATCCAGCAAATTATTGTCAAAATATTTTGTTTCGCGTTTCCTGATTTTGTTTTATTTGAAAATAATATTTTTACACTGCAACTTCTCTGATTGTCATAACTTGATTTTGACATGATTGATTTGCATTTTATGTATACTCCTAACTGTTAAATTTAAAATGACAGTTGAATCTTAGACATTTTCAGCCTTTTGGCAGTTTTCAAAACCAGTTTTAGCCTTCAACTGTTTTCAGTGTTGGTCTTGTGAGGAATTCAATGCAATTCGAGAGAAATCAATTCTAAGCTCTTTCTTTCCAGTTTCTTACTTCTAGCCTTGTAGATCTTTTTTGACAACATTGATCCATCTCACTTTACCTTACTCGTATAACGTGTTTCAAAAATTTTAAAAAACTCAAATCTTAGTTGTCAAAAATTTCAGAACTGTCAAATATGGGTATCAAAAATTTCAGTACTGTAAATAAGACGAGTTTTAGTGTAGTTTTATCTTAATGTTTTAACAAAATTTTCTTCAATGTCTATGTAAGAGTAAAATCCGTCAAAGTGACCTCAATAGCGCATTTAATTGGCATTTCATAGAAAATTTTCTTATTTTTGCAACCTATGTCAACCTAAAACCATAAAATTCACACACTTTGTCTCACTTTTCACCAAACAATTTTCCAAATGTCTCTTTTCAAATAGTTTCCATAACCGAGGGAAGAAAAACTTTTACCACTTGTTATTTTTTCTTCATCGTCTTCTTCTCTTCTGTTCAACACAAAATAACAAACAGAAAACTTTTCTTGATACAAATCTGTCTAGTTAGTTATTTACCGTACTCAGTGTAAGCAATGTATGTGCCTCGTAACAAATAATAGAGAAAAGTTCTTATAAAAACTTTTACTGCAATCGTAAGCAGTCTCATATCGAATTATGATAATAATAAAAAAAAAATTTACATGAAAATGTCACAAAATCATTCGGAAAACCTCAACTCACAATCAATCACGACAGATTTGTAATGAAATAGAGAGTGTTTTGATTATAATTATTATTATTTATTATTATTAAATTTTCATAATAATAATAATAAATGAAACCGGTAATTAAAAGCCGGTATCATAAATCATTTATACGTTCGCCTGTTTGTTTACAAGTTGTCGTCTCGTGTGTGTGTGTTTTGTGTGTCATGTCACAAGTTATTACGTTATAAAATTCTTATGGTCACTCATTCTGTAATGCAATGCACAAGGCGTCTTAAATACACACATTTAATGTGAAAGTAAAATTTAATTAGGAGATTTTTTTCCGGTTATTATGTAATTAAATATCAATTATCAAGGGGGAATGGAACGCACTATGTTCTGGATTTCGTCATAATTTGATCAAAATTCAATTGAAATTTATTTTATTTGTCATTTCAAGTTAAATTTCATTGAATTTAGTTGAATCTTGAAATATTCTCAAAGAAGTACTTTTGTAAAGATGTTCAGTTAAAATGAGAAAAGAAGTAACAAACGTTTGATGATGATTATTATTATGAAAACCTGTTTTCTCTACACATTTTTAAAAATAAAATATAAACAACAAAAAAATTTATACTTTTCTGTTCTTGCTTCTCATGTTCATTTTGTGTGTGTGTGTGTATGATTGTCATGCAATGATCTCTTTACTGTTTCAATGTTTTACTGGTCTCTGGGTTTTTTTTTATATCTTGCTTGGCTTTGCTTGGCTTTGAATTCAAATTCAAATAATAACAATGATGATGAAAGTTCGTACTTGTTCTCATGAAATGAAATGTAATGTTAAGTAAATAAATGTAAGGAAAAAAAAAATCAAGAAGCTTCGTCGTATCAAGTTGAATATCAAAAATTCTGTGTTTTATACACAAAACGCTTATTTGAGGAAAGAATACAATTGAAAAAAAAGAGCAAAGGTTGTTAAATTCGGCAGACTGTTGGACGATTGTGAATTGAAATCAATTTCAAGCAACGTTTCATTTTCAGGGGAGATTTGAAGTCAGGATTTACTGAAATTGGATCTTTTTGTGTCTCTGTGGCTAGTGACTTTTTGTTAATTGGTTCAATTTCTCCATGTGAGTGCCTTAAAATGCCTCCCTTTGATGATAATCCGATAATCTGAAGCACTTGAGTCTTTAATTTTGCATTGTCTTGACTGAAATTTGATTTTGACGTTCATTTGCTTGTTTGTTTTTTCTCCAAAAAGACCGATTTTGACTTTTTACTTTTAAGAGGAGTATGAAATTTCAAATAACTGACTCAAGTACTTAAATTTCAGAAAAGTATCGCATTCAAGACCCAACCACAGACACAGGGAAGCGAATTTCGATTCTGACCTTCATTTTTTGCGATTTTTGAAAAGGTGTCAATGAATTTGAGCGAAATTTACATCTAAAACCAGATTTCATCACATTTCAGTTTCATTTTAGTCGTTCGGTTGTCTCAAATGATCAATTTTCATCTCGTTCCTACTCGAATCGGTTGAAATTCCGATTAGTAAATTATTTCACCAAAATGAAACCCTTACAAATAATATTCAAATTTTAAATTTTCCATTTTTTTCCTTTTTATTTACAGATTAGCACTTTATGTATATGAATATTTATTACATGTAGGAGCACAAAAGGCAGCACAAACATTCCTATCTGAAATAAGATGGGAGAAAAATATCACATTAGGCGAACCACCTGGGTTTCTACATTCATGGTGGTGGTAAGTAGTAATCTCATATTCAATTAAAAAACAATCATTTAACATTTAAAATTTCCATTTTTTCAGTGTATTTTGGGATTTATATTGTGCAGCTCCTGAAAGGAGGGATACTTGTGAGCATTCATCTGAGGCCAAAGCTTTTCATGATTATGTAAGGAAAATTTTTGCATTTCATTTTAACCATAATCCAAGTTTTTTTGTTTTTCAATTAAATTTAATCTAAAAATAAAACAAATAATTTGTTTATTCAGTGAAAGATGCGGTTGTGAGTGAAAATTTGAAATAGAAATTCCGCTTCTAAAAAGCAAATACATGACAAAAAATATATCAAAATTAAATTTTTGTATTTTGAAATGTATAAATACGTTTCATTTCATTTCATTCACATTGTCCTAATAATAATAATTAGCAGATTCTAATTGATTTTTAGTTAGTCTATTTTTAATGGATTTCCTAATGAAGTGTGTGTGCGAGTGTGTGTGTGTGTGTGATCCAATTTTTACTTAAAATTCAAATGTGACGATGCATACAAATTTTGAATTGAATAATGGAGTTCATTTCATTTTCAAATATTTTCACTCAATAAATACGAGAGTTATGTGATATAATTGTGGTGCTAGAAGCAACACATTGTTGCATGTTTTGTATCGGTATGTTTTTTGATTGGATGTGTGCATATTCGAGTGGATGGAAAAATTTTTGTACTATATTTAAAATACAAAAAAAAAAATAGTGCTGAAAAAAGGATTTCCTGAGTATCGTGTGTAGTTGCAAGTATCGATTTAATAAATAATTTAACCTGATATGAGAGAATTTGAATGGTTGAATTTGTTAACTTGTCATGAAATTATGAGGAAAACAACAAAGGAAGTCATCGGCTCAAGAATTTCCATCAAATTTGACTCGTGGACTAATTGTAAAAGATAATTCGAGGTCCATATGGTTCCATTTTTACCTTTATGAGTTTCTGATGCAGGTTTTTCTGGAAATTTTGACACTCATGCACCTTATGAGTGCTCAAAATATCATTTTTTGGGTCGAAATTATCAGATTCAAGGTGATTTTACGTAAATTAACAGACATTACCCCCAAAAATTCATCAAATAAACAAAACCTGATAAGGAAAGCGGTTTTATTGAAGTAAATTTTCATTTAATTTCATTAAATTCACATTTAGACAAAATAAAAAACAAAAATAACGTTCGGTATTATCTTAATTGAGGTGCAATTAACAAAAAAATTAGATTATCAACTGTAATTGCGATGATAAGAATAATAATAATAATTTCATCATACAAACATACACACACACACACATTCATAGATACAGAGTAACTTGGTCAAAATATAATGATATAATGTAACCTTGTGTCTATTTTCTACTTTCATGATTGTGTATTGTTATCATTCGTTCATTCATTCAAAATATCAAACGAGACATTTTACAGCACATTGTCTTTGAAAACTTATAATTTTCAACGGAAATCAACAAGCGCGATACACACACACACACACACTCACATACAGATATTTTAATATTGATGATGGTGATTATTCATTTATTTATTGTGATTAGTTCGTAATTTTATTTGTGATATGAGAGAATGAATGACATTGATACAATTTTTTTTTAATTTTAATATTCAGTCGCCTTTAAGTCCATACAATGCATTTTAAGTTTGAATGTGAGTGAGTCATTGACTAATCATAATAATTACAATTATTATTATTAAAATGCAATTAAATATGACTTTGTATGCATTGTAATTTGTATTTTCATTTTCATATTCAGATAATTAATGCAATTTTTATGTTCTTTTTAGGGATTTGTGAGTTCGGGTTATAATATTAATGGAGTCGCACACGTAAGTTTCCTTTTAAATATTTCAATTTAATATCAACTGAAATTAATAATTTTTTTTTCCATTTCGATACATAGAATGCAGGTCCAGCACCAAGTCCGCTTGGGCAAATACCACCAAATGAGGGAATGCCGGGAGGCCCAATGGGACCAGGTTTCTTTCCTGTGAGTGATTTCATGTCAATTTTTTTCATTTTTTTGGTATTGTTTACATTTATATGTGATAAAAAAATCATTTCATTTGCATTGGTTATGTGTAATTTTTAACTATTTTATATCATTTGTTGCTTGCTAATTTAACGCATGGTTTGGAATTGAAATGTAGAGTGTTTGACTAACAAATTTTATGTTAAATTTTTTGTGTTAAATGGCGTTTTAAGGAAGAATTTTGCATTGTTTAAAGAAAATTGATTGAATTTTTTTTCTTAAAACTTTATTTGATGGTAAAATGATTAATTTTAACAGTAACAAGCATGGTTTGATATTATTTGTAATTAAATGTTGGGAATGTAACCTCCCACGAGATGACGCTTAGCTTTATAAGTTTTAAAATCGTTGAGGCGTGTCGATGGAAGTTCAGAAAGCTTTAAAAACACTTCTATGAGCCAGTTAAGATCATTGATGACACGTGTTTTTTACCAAAATATTTTAAAAATTTAAATTTTGACAGTTAAGACTCGATTTTTCTAAAATTCCTTTTGCACGAGGCTTTTTTTTTATTAAAGACTAATTTCAACAAGGGTTATTATAAAAATTATTCAAATTGTAGACGATCGTTCGCCATTTCATGTCAAAAATCGGAAAATAACGGTAAATTTTGAAAATGACATTTTTAAAAATCAATGTCAAAAACCGTTAAAAATCATTTTTTGAGACCAAACTTCAAAAAAAAACGCCGTTTTGACCTTGAAATTTAAATGCCGATATCATTTTGAGTTAAAATTATTTTTCAAAATCTTCATAATCATAAATTCAAATTAAATGTCGTTACAAATAAACAGAAAATTTTAAATTAGATTCTTATCGAGTGACATTTTAATTTTAAAAAATAGTTTTAAATTGCTTTGACATTGGGTTTTTGATTGATCAATTTTACTTTACTCGTAAATTTTAATCGTAATCGCTTTTTTCTTTTATTTAAAACTAACTTTCAATGAAAAAAATATTAAAATTCTTCGTCTTTTTACAAGTAATTTTATTTGCAAGTATTTGAGAAAATAAAACTTCTTATTTAGTTCAATATATTTGACTTAAAACTGCTACATAACAAAAGTAATCAGTAGATAAAACATCGCTTTAATTTGTATAATTTTCTATTATTTTTTGATTTATTTTGTTTGAATTTTGTTTTTCTTTTTTTTTCATTTTAAATGAGGGAGGAACTTTGTGTTATTTTTGTGTTTATTTAAATATTTTTTCAGAATTCGTCAATGAGACCATCACCACCTACGCACCCATCTAATCAGCCGTCCCCACATCCTAATCAGCCTCCGTCCGGTCAAATGATGTCCGGCCAGGTTAGTAACTGACTCTCAGTGTCTCTCTATGAAAATAATTTGACAGTACTTCAAAAAATTTATAAAAAATGAGAACTTTTTTGGTTGAATTTGTATATTTTTTAAGGAAAAAACACAATCAAATGGGAAAATTTGTATAAAAATATGTTTGTTTAAATGTTTAATTTTATTTTTTTTTCCTTATTAATTTAAATATATATTAGTGAATGTCTCTCACATTTTCCTATAAAATTTTTTAATGTCATTTACATTTTAAATAAAAATTAAAATTGTTCTATAAATGTTTCATGTTCATTATAAATATTAATGTTTCACGATATTGCAACCATTTTATTATTTCATTGGACTCATTCATTTATTTTCATTAAATTATGTTCAAAATTTGACCATAAAATAATTTTGAATAAAATATTTTAATTTTATAGCCATTTATGGGACCGCGATATCCACCAGGACCAAGACCCGGAGTACGAATGCAACAAGGAATGGGAAATGATTTCAATGGCGTAAGTTGTTTATCTAAAGCTTTTAAATTTTTATGAAAAAAAACGAATTTTATATAAAAATTTATTCAATTTCCAGCCACCTGGTCAGCCGATGATGCCAAATAACATGGATCCGACGAGACAAGGTATGAAATTGAATTTAAAGTGAAATTTAAAGTAAAATTTGTATTGAAATATAATTTTTTTTTACTAGAAATTTATTTTTTGTACGATGATGATAAGATCAATTTGGTTTTTGATTCCAATAATAAAAGAATTAACAAATGTAATGGTTTTAGAGGAGCTTTTCTCTCTTATTTGAATTGGGCAAAGTTCATAGGAAAGAATTTCAATTGACATGATGTTTGAACTGTGGAAAATCTTATAAAAATTCTTCAAATTATAAAAGAAAATATTCGTATGATTCAATTTGGGAGGGGTAAAATGAGAATTTGCCACCGTATACCTCTACAGACCATCCATACACACGTACCAGGTGCTGGGCCAAAAATATCAAACTAAATACTTTCTGCGACAAACGCCAAAAAATTTTAACAATTTTTAGTACTTTAATTAATCTGAATCTTCAAGTTTTTCTCCGAAGTGGCCTTGACAGATCTAATTTTGAAGTAAATTTCTGTACACATAGATACAGATACGTCAAAATTTTGTATGCGAAAAGTTCAAATGTCAAATGAAATTTTATCTAATAGACTTTGTGCTTCAGTAAAAGAAATTAAAATGATTTTGTAGAGATTTTTTATGCTATTTTTGAAACGACTTTTTGAGAAAATTACGAATTACAAATTAGAAGCGATTTCCTTAAATGTCACATAAACTTCAGATAGGTTAATTTACGTAAAAATTTCCTGAAATTTAATTTATTCTCAAAAAGTTGTTGAAAAATCCTTTTATTTTAAGTTAATTGAAAAATTTATCTTTTATTTCTATCAGATTTTAAATCATCCGATTAGAAAAAAAAAATTAGAGCAACATTCCAATAAATTGAAATCAAAAATCCCTTAACACCTCCTTTTTTATATCAAAATTATAAAAATTTAAAAAAAATTAAAATTAAACGAAACCAATTTTAAAACCAAAAAAACTTGCTTATTCTTCTCCTTCCCAGGTGAAGCTGGAGATTTTGTAGCGTGGCAAGGTACGATATTATACATTTTTTTTTCCATAAAAAAAGAGAAAATATGTCGCTTGTCAGCTACCTTACAAAAAAAAAATTAATCAAAAAAATTATTTATTTTTGTATGTCACACATTTCACATATTCATGTTTATTATTATCAATTATATTATATATTTAGATTTCTATCATTATTCAATATATATATTTACTCAACATTTAAATGTTTCATTTGTATTATAATCCAAAAAAAAAATATTTGTGTATCTCAGCTTAATCACAGTCGATTTCATGTTTGAATTGAAATAATTTGAAAAAAAATCATACTCAAACCTAAATTGGCATAAAAAATACATGAAAATCCACTGTTTTCCTATCAAATTAAAAAAAAAATATATAATCATATTATTTTGTGTTGCATTTTTTTGTTTTATATATCATTTGAAATTAATTTATCAATAATCTGTCACTTCATATGACTTAAATTTAACCTTTAATTGCATGTTTCTATTAATTTCAATCATTATTTGTATAAAATTTGACTAATTTCATTCCCTGATAACTGTTACTAACATGAAAATATTCGTAAATGATGCTTTGGGCAAATGTGATCATGGTTTTTTTGTACTCATAATTGTGCTTATTTTGTAGGAGGACCTCCAGGCATGGGACCGATGAATCCTCGAATGAATCCTCCACGAGGCCCAGGAATGGGACCGATGGGACCAGGCAGTTACGGTCCTGGTATGAGAGGACCTCCGCCTGGACCTGGAATGCCACCTATGGGAATGCAAGGAGGACGACCGCAATGGCAACCTAACACATCTCAACCAATGAACTATTCATCATCATCACCTGGCAATTATGGGGTGAGTTTTGAGTTAAATTGAAATTAGAAGTCTTGTTTTTCGGTTGTCTTCAATGAATTGAAAACTAATTTTCAAAATTATCATTGTTAGGGCCCACCTGGTTCAGGTCCACCTGGTCCTGGCACTCCAATAATGCCATCTCCTCAAGACTCATCGAATTCTGGCGGTGAAAATATGTACACAATAATGAAACCCGTATCTGGTGGAAATATGGGAGGGGTAACTATTAAATCAGTGAATTTCAAACTCAAGAATTAGAATAAAAGGAACGTTGCATTGACTAATGCATGTCATTTTTTAATATTTTAGGAATTTCCGTTAGGCGGTGGTCCTGATGGAACTGGTTCAATGGGTCCAATGGGCCCAAATACAATGGGACCTGTACTTAATGGCGATGGATTAGACGGAATGAAAAACTCACCGGCAAATGGAGGACCTGGCACGCCCAGGGAAGACTCGGGCAGTGGAATGGGCGAATATAATTTAGGCGGATTCGGAGGACCTGGAGAAAATGTAAGTGATTTTTTTGATTGAACATTATTACTTTTAACTGTTAAATGTTTCGTTGATGGTAAATTTCGTGTTAAAATTCTAACTAATGATATTTATGCACAATTAAAACCAAAACTACAAAAAAAATTCAAAGGGAAACAAGATATTAACTCAATTGTAATAAAATCAGTAACTTTAGAATCAAATTCCAAATAAATGTTTACCTTAAAACAAGCAAAATCAGATATTTTTATCATTAAATTTGAATTTCTTCAAACAAAAAACCAAGAAATATCTGAATTTGACTTTTCCCTGGTAAAAATGAACTTAAATTGATGGAATGAGGATTTTTAATGAAAACACTCAAGTTCAATTTTAATTAATTCATTTAAATTTTTTTAACGAATTTTTATTTTAAATTAAAATTCCTCATTTCAATTGAAATTTTTTTTCTTATATTAAATGTAAGTGTATAAATAAAATATAAACGTATTTTTTTTTAAATTTAAATTCTCATTATTATTATTATTACTTTTTTTGTGTAAAATTTGAAAAAAAATTAATTAATATTAAAAATTATGGTTAATTTTATCTATATTTTTAATTATTTTATTATGTATTCTTATAATTTTATATAAAAATATTTTTTTTCTCAAATTATGTTTCGTTCCTCTTTTAAATATAAAATGTGATGTTGATTCTGCTTTTCATTTTTTTTTTTAATTATTAATTTAAATATTTATTTTATTATTATTATTATTTTTAATGACAAAATAATACACACAATTAATTGTATTAGTTTTTAAGGATTTTATTTTATTATTATTATTTTTAATTTTTTTTTTACATATCATATCATATCATAGGACTAGGACTATAGTTTGAAATTCAATGAGATTTATAAGAATTTTGAATAAAAAAAATTTAACGGTTATTTTTTTTTTAATTTGAATGATTTTTCGGTTGAAAATTTATAATAGCAATCAAATTTAAATTCCAAGAAATTTCATTAAACTAAAGCCTAGTCCTGTTAAAAACAACAATAGGTGATTGAATGTTTTTTTTCTGTGTAATTTTTTAATATTGTGAATAATATATTTTTTTTTTGATTTAAATGTTGTTTTTAGTTGTTTTTTCTTTATTTTACTGTTAAATTTAAGACAAGAATAAATGCACTTTAAACTAATAATTTTAATTTTTTTATCATTCGATGTACATTTTTTTAAATCGTATTCTGATTTTTTAATTTTAAATTTTTATCATCATTTAAATCACATGTCAATTTATGAATTCTAAGTTTTACTATCACATTATGCTCTCTCTCCTTCTCTGTGGGTCGCTCTGATTCTCTCTCTTAATTTTTTTATTTGAAGTGTCTTGAAAAAGCGTTAAATTTAAATCCAAAGTGTTTTTCCTACAACTTTCCTGAATATACTTGCGGTGTATTTTGAACGGTCCACTCTAAAAATGAAAACGATTCAACCCTGAAGGGACTGTAAGGTGAACGTATTGAACTGAAATTCTCATATTTTGTATGAAATTTTTTAAAATGATGTATATCAACTTTATTTAGGATACTCAGGGAAATTTTTTTCTTGAATATGAAAATGCCGACTTACCTGGGTTAAAAAAAAGTTAAAAACTGATCAAATTGATCGTAGTTTTATCAAAGTATTTCCACTCACAATCTTGCCCTGCAAAGTTGAAGATTAAATCGAAAGCTACAACTTTCCCATACATCCATTCGTTCTGATTTCAAGGTCATTTGGTCATCTGATTTCATTATAATGAAGTTTCAAAGTTTTTTCAAGTTACTTTTCGTTACATAATCTCTTATCTGAAGCCTTTTTCATTGAAAAATGTCCTCAAATGTTCCACTTTCATCCAAAAATGTATATTTTTGTTAATAATTTTCTCTTTTTATTTAAAATTCTTAAACTGTTTAAATTTTATTTTAATTTTAATGGGAAATCTATTTATTTATTAAATTAAATGCACGTTAAAATTTTCAATGTTCATAAAAACCAAAATTGTAATAAAAAATTGTAAAAGCAAACGAAAGAAAAACCAAAAATAAAATGAAAAATCAATTTCCAGGACCAAACAGAGTCGGCGGCTATACTCAAAATAAAGGAAAGTATGCAGGAAGAGGCGAAACGTTTTGAGAAAGACTCAGATCATCCTGATTACTACATGCAATAACATCCTTTATCCAAAGGCTAAATACAATTTTTCAAAAAAAAAAAATCATTCATTCAAACAGACACACACACCCACATACACACAACAAATTATTGTATTTGAGTTTATTACCAATATTATGTTACTTTAAATAATTATAATTATTATAATAATGTTATAATTTACACATACACACACACACATCAAGATGAAGAAGAAAAAAAAGGAAATATTATAAAATTATGAAAAAATATTAAATGAAAATGAAATAAAATGACGACAAAATAAAATTAATTAAAAATATATTTATATTATTATTATTAGTAGTACCTACAAATATTTCTGTGTCTGAGATACAGAAATGATGTGATATTTTTTTTTGGTCAAGAACAAAAAAACTAAACTTCCTATAAAATAATTTAAAATGAAAAAAAAAAATAAAATAAAAAATAATAAAATTTAATTTAATTAAGAAAGAAAAAATCAATAATAATGTTACTGATTCAGTAATAATAATAATAATAATAAAAAAATAATAATAATAAATTTTTGCTTAACCTTTTTATTACCATGTTTTTTTCAATTTAATTTTTTCTTATAATAATAAAAATTTATCTTTAATCTGTTTTTTATTTTATTTTTTTTTAAATTAATCATAAAATAATAATAATAATTAATAGACAAAATGCTTCAAAGTACATTAAAATTAGTAGCAGTGGTCAGCATCACATTTCGCGTTAAATTAATAATTAAAATTTATGCCCTGACAAACAAAAGACTTGAGAAAGGGCGTTTAAATTTAATCATTACAATAATTTATATATTTTTATACATTTTTTTTTTAATAATATTTTAATCATATAAAATTTTTACATTTAAATTTATTATTATTCTTTTTACAGCAATTCAACAATGTACCATGGAGCAATTCATGAATTTTTCCTGTAGTACATTAAAAATTACAAAATTAAAAAAAAAACATTTTTGATTAAAAATTTAAAATGCAACATCAAATTTTTTTGATAATTTTTTAATTATTATTTTAATAATATTTTAATATTAAAAGTAAAAGTAATTGTTATTAAAATTTATGTTTATTTATTATTATTATTGTAATTGTAGGTTTTTTTTTTAAATTATTAATTTTAAGAAATGTTGTATGATGATCACTGCTCATTTTAATGTTAGAAGAGATAAATTTTTAAAAAAAATTAGAGTAAAACAATAAATTAAAAATTTTAAATAAAAATGTAAGACAAAAGAGTAAAATTATTATTATTATTATTACTGTAACGTCAGACCATCAGATATGATTTAAATCAAATATTTTTATTTATAAGATTTTAAGTTCTTTAAAAAACAAAACAAAAACATATAAAAAAAATAATTTTTAATCATATTTTGTTTTATACTTTTGGGTTTTTTTAATTTAAAAAGTTCCTCCAATAGTAAATAAAATCCAAAATTTACCTTAATGAATATGATTATTAAAATGAAAGAAAAAAAAACACCTTAAAAGATCAAATTTACGTGGAATTTTTACATCAAAACCTTGAAATGATAAAAAAAATATTGAACCTTACTTTTGTCTTTAAATGTTTATTGTATCTAATTCTTTATTTTTAAAATTAATTTATTTTAACTTAATTAAGTAGGTCAAAAAACTAATAATAATTAAAAATTTTACTTGTATCACCTCTGATTTTATTAATTTTATGAAATGAAAATAAATGAAATGAAATGATCTCGCTACATATTTTCTAATTTTAGAGCCTTGTATTATGTATGATTTAAATTTAAATTTAAAATGAAAAAAAAGAAGGGTTCAATATTTTTTTTTTAATTATTCTGATACATTTACATTGACACACACACAGACAGATCCATTCTCATAAAGATAGAAATTGTTTCGCCCTCATTTTCCAATGAATGAAGATACAAATTTGATCCATTTTTACTGGATTTTCCAAAAATGTCACATATGGCCTGGCATCATGGTCCATGTGCTCGGTCCATGTGATTTGTAAATAAATTGAAAAGTATAATAAAATTTTAACACCCACACACACACACACACATACAACGGTATATTTGTATCTGATGAAAGTCTTTTTAATTAAATGTGTATAAAGATGTTAAAAGAAAAGTTTAAATTTAATTAAAATTACAAAAAAAAACAATAAAATTCATAAGTTTGTGTGAATCTCGAGCAATTTTTTCTTGAATCTAATTGAAAATTAAAAGAAATTGCCTTGCAAAAAATTGAAAAAAAATGAAGATATCGAAAAATTTAATTTCATATGATGATTTTTTTGCCATAACTCAATCTTGCCTCATTTTTTAAAAAATTTCTTGAAAATTTTACATGTCACATGAATTTTTACATCACAACAACGTTATCAAAACAAATTACACGAAAAAGCAGCCCTTGATTTTGAAGATTTTTCCTCATTTAAGTTAAATTTCAGTTGTATCATCAAATTTCTTGTAAAAAGCAAAATTTAAAAGTAAAACAATGAAATGTAATAAAATGAAAATGAAATGAAATGAAATCAAGTGGAACAAATCTTTAAATTTATACATAAATAAAAAAAGTTTTTTGTATTATGAATGTCTTTTAATGGCTGTTTTATTAAATTAAATTTTAAAAACAATGTAAATTTAAATTCAAACTCAAACTATGAAAAAAAAACAAATATATATTTTATTATATTTAAATTTCACACCAGGATATGAAACCAATACAGGATGTTTAATAAAAAAAGTTACATAAAATCTCATCTTATACTAAAAAGTGAAAAAAAAATGAAACACCTTAAGAAAAATTGAAAAAAAAAACAAAAAAATCCTAATACAAGATTTTTTGAAATGTTTTTTTTGTATTATTAAAAAAATGTCTTCAAAGATAAAAAAAATGTATAAATAATTATAAAAGAAATTTAAGGTTAAATTTAAAAAAGGCATGAAAATACACACACACACACAACACAATGTTTAAATAAATGAATAAAAAAAAGTACATAATTAGTTTATTAAAAAAAAAATAAATTAAAATTAAAATGATGTAGAAAGAAAATGAAGCATTAAAATAAAAAAAATTAACTTTCACAACAAAGGATATTTAAATAAAAGTAAATGAAAATAATAAAAATAGACAGCATTTTTATTAGATAAGTGAAGATAAAAGTAAATAAAAAATAATAATTTTTAAGAGTTTTAAATATGAAATTAAATTAAAAAAAAAGTAAATAGCTCTGAAAAAAAATAATGGTAAAAAAATCCCTTGATATAAAGTAAATTAAATTAAATTAAATTAATTTAAAATAATAAAGAAAAAAAATACATTAAATAAAGAATTAAGTATCGACATTGTATTATTTATAAAAAAAAAAGTAAATAACATTTATAATATAGGTATATTGAAATTATATAAAAAAAATTAAATTTGTTTCATTTTATTTTAATGGTAATAGTGATGGACTTAGAATTTTCCACACTGAGCCCAGGGACAGATTGGCAAAACGGGTAACAGAAAGGCCGCAGTCGATCGTCTTGTAAAAGTTAAGTTAAATCATACAGAATGTCAGGGCCTTTAAGAATATTCAATCCGCGCCTGGCTGAGCCCCTCCAGGTTTACACTTAAATCAGTCCCTAGTAGTAAATGTCTCTAGACTGGTCAAACAAAGATTGGTGTTTTTTTTTTTGAATGAAATGAATGGTGAGTATCAAAATTTCAATTTTAATTGCGATGTTTTTTTGTTAAAGTTTGAATTAAATTGAAGCGACGCCTTACTTTTTTTTACTTGTTCTCATGGATTCAAATTTAAATGGTTTAACTTAACTAAAGTAATTCCAAACGAGATGCTTAAATGTGAAAATGTCGTCGTTCTCGTCATCCTCCATTACTTTGGTAATAATTTTGTCAGATTTTCTAGAAATTATTATTCTAGAAATTTCACAGAACATTCAACTTTGTACCTTTTTGTTTGCCTTTTTTGTTCAATTAACACTTGAATTGCGTAATTTACCAATAATATATTTTTCGGTGCTTTTTTATTTTTTAAATTACGATGATGATGATGAGAGAAAAGAAGATGCTGAGTTAATTTCAAAATGTACGTCAATTAACATGTACCTCCTCCTTACCTAACAACAGATGAAAAAAAACGTGACACGTGAGGAGTGTAATGATCAAAAAATTTGCCAATCAAGGTTAATTGGAGTCAGAATATGACTCATTGAGACCCTTGTCAAAACTGACTTGTAACACCCCTACCTATGCACCTGACTTGCCAAAGCTCGTTCGAAGGTTACATTTTCAACTCAAATAATCTCTATTTTAATTTTTTTTTAAAAGGAAAATACGATAAACATCTTATTTCATGTCACATTAAACCAAATTTTGTATAAAATTTGTCAATTTCGTAAATATCACTGTTTATTTGTTCAAGTTCAAGCTCATGAAGCTTCGTAAGTATCCAGTACAAATAAATATTCAAAAAAATATCATAATTACATACACATCATATTTGCTTTAAGATAAAAAAATTTAACAAAGATACCTCTGCATGTTAAGTATGATTACCTCTTCATTATTATTACATTAGGTCACTTATTCACATATATCGTTGTCTCATGTTATGCCGATTTACTTTGAAAAATAATAATAATAATATTTATAATTAGGTAGAAAAATAAAATAAAAATCCGGAAATTATTCAAGCACGATTTTAAAACAGATTTCAATGCATTAAAGTTCGTCCAAATATTATCGATTATTATGACTTTGCTTGTGAGCTTTAAGAATATTATTTAATATTAATATGATTAACGAACCATGAAAAAATAGAAGCAGAATAATTCTTTGCAATGACAATGAAATTCAAAACAATTCATGAATTGCTTTGACTTTAAACATTCTATTTGAAAAAATATCCTTCTCCCACCCAAATGCGATCCCTGAAAGGAGAAGTGATAACCTTGAAAACAAAATCGCCGGAGCAAACCACAAGAATCCTCGCATGCACTGAAATAATGCTTACACGAACAACAATACCCGTTACAGTCACATATGCTACCTCGTTAAACGAGTCAATCGGCTTGATTTGAGCACCAGACCTACAGGGAACGACCACAGAGGAGATGGAGCAATCAAACAGCATGATCAATAAAGTGGAACAAATGACCAGACACGATACGGCCACAAACACCCGTGTGCCTATCCCGCTATATAGAATTCACTTCGACAGCCAAACACTTCCAGAAACAGTGACTATCGGATACCTCAGATTCAAGGTAAGGACGAGGTATGCTAGACCACGAGCCTGCGCCAAATGTTTAACTTATAGACACATTGCTATTCTATCCAAGAGTTCTTGAAACAACAGGTGTAGGAAATGTGAACTAGATGCCTTAGTTGACGAAGAAGAATCGAAGAAGCAGGACAAGACCGTGAAAACAACCACAGACCGAATTCACCTAGCACAACAGTTGTCAATAAATAAAATAAAAATATAAGTCAAACTAATATGACACTAAATTATATTTATCATACGATGCAAAAAATACGATACAAAAAAACAACAATTTACATTTTATGATAAAAATCTATAAATTTATCGCTTGATATCAACTAAAAAATTGTAAAAATGATCATAAAAGAAGAACAATGTTTGATTAATTACCTCTTTGAACTATCGCGTGATCGTGAACTTGAATCAAAAATGATGTGATGACTGTAAATATTTATATAAAAATATGATGATAAAAAAAATTAACATGAGACTTGTTTGATTTTTGTGAGGTGATTTTTTTCTGTTTTTCATCTCATTGTGCTATAACAGAATTTTACACGATTTTTTATGTACATTGTCACTTAGAATTTTGTCCGTCACCTAGAATGCGAACAAAATCTGTTTGATCACAAAAAATGATGTTAGAATAATTTTTTGTTTGCAAATAAAAAAATTTACAAGAACAAAGTGCTTGTAAATTCACATCACGCACGAACTTTAGTAGAACATCTTTTTATGCAAATTTAATGACTTTTCGTTGTTTCTTTGTGATCTGATATGGAATTAAAAAATTAAATTTAGGTTACTTCAGGAATTTTTAAATGAAATATTTTAATTTGATGAGATAAATTTCAGAGGTAAGAAAAATCGCATTTCAATTAAAAAATTTTCATTGTTGTTCATTTTTTTTTATTATTTCATTTCAAAATTTTCTTGAAATGTCTAGATAAAACCTTATTTTTCTATCATGCGGAACAAAATATGATTCAAGTACATTTTTGAGTACTTTTAAAATAAACATTAGTGTAATAAACGCAGGTAATTACAGTAGCACAGGCGATAAAATGTACTTAAGCTAATAAATTTATTGATTGATTGAATTTTAACACAAAAATAATTCAAATAATTTACGCATACATTCAAGAAAAAATTAAATAAAATTAAATTAAATGAAGGTATTAACAAATTTTTGTGTTACCTTGGACGGTGTTTATCTAATCAGTGTCTCTCAGTCTGTTACTGTTTGATGTATTTTTTAACTACCTTGAAGATTGAACGTAATCTTAAAAATTTTAGATTCCGTATGAAATTTTTTCAGAATAATTTTTGTATGTATATTTGCAATAGCCTTAAAATCAAAACGGAACCATTGTGTGAGCTGGGTAGTTCTTGTTTGTTTGTAATCCAAATTGACAAGTGAGCATGTTGAGAGCTTCATTTCAGTTAATCAGATCAGATCTAGAACATGGAGGCCTGTTTCCAAGCCATCAGTGCATCAAGCCAGGTAATATCACTGGAATTCAATTTAATCCTCAATTACATTAAAGATTTTCCCAAGGCTCAATTCACATATAAATCAACGTCTCAACGTTAATCTATCGCTTTTAAAGTTAAATGTCAATCGTCAAGTCAATTTATCTTAAAAAACATTCAATAAAATTAACATTATTCTGCCACAAAATTATGATAAAATAATGTAAATTAAACTCACCATTTCCAGACACAATAAAATCACGACAACTCATCAATAATCAATTGCATGGATATAAATTTGAAATTCACCACTTATATCATAAGAAAAAAAATTACATTTTGCGACATAATTGCAGTTCAGGCACGATTTTCTTTGTGTCATGAAATAATTTTATCAATCAACAAGTGTCTTCCTTATCTGAATTACGTTTTAATAATATAATATTCATATTCTTTTTTTGAATTGAAAAGGTGCTCATGTAACCATGTTTGAAGTTGTATTTCTTTGGCATGGGTCACCAAATATTATTACTTTAAATTTAATGAAAAAAATTTAAAATCTAATCACGTTCTGTTTCACTTTTATCAGACATAATTTTGTTATTACACAAAAGAAAGTGATACCAACTTGTTATGCAAAAAAAAAAAAAATTAAAATTACATATTTCAACAAGTTTTTTTTTGTATATGATATGAATTAGGAGTTTATGAAATATTGAAATTATTGTATGAACGGTGATTCTTGCAACTGAGTAAATTCAAACTATCGTCGATATGCAGATCTGTTTTTCTAAATATGTCAAATAATTAACTAAAAAAGTGCCTTTTTTTAATTATATTTACATGAAATTTTAATGTCGATTGTTGTAAGTGTATTATGGATAAATAAAGTTAAAATTGTACTGAAAAAGAGTGTTTTAATCAAAATTTGCGAAAACTGTGCACTTTTCGAACATAGAAAGTTTTAAATATCAACCTCCTCATGTTTATGTTCTCCTATTCTTGAGCTTCAGATTTTTGACTATAGTTATATCAATTTTTTTTGTCTAAAGTATCAGAAAAACATAAACATGAGGAGGTTATTAGCTGTTTTATTGTCTCAATATGATTCTATAACAGTTTTTGTATATCAAATTTTGTATAACAGTTTTTGTATAACAGTTTTTTTGTATAACAGTTTTTTTGTATAACAGTTTTTTGTATAACAGTTTTTTTGTATAACAGTTTTTTTGTATAACAGTTTTTTGTATAACAGTTTCAAGTGTTCCATTTTCCACACGTTTCACGTGTTCCATTTTCCACACGTTTCACGTGTTCCATTTTCCACACGTTTCACGTGTTCCATTTTCCATCCGTTTCACGTGTTCCATTTTCCAGTCGTTCCACTTTGAGTTTGTTTCATTTTCCATTCGTTTCACGTGTTCCATTTTCCATTCGTTTCACGTGTTCCATTTTCCACACGTTTCACGTGTTCCATTTTCCACACGTTTCACGTGTTCCATTTTCCACACGTTTCACGTGTTTCATTTTCCACACGTTTCAAGTGTTTCATTTTCCATTCGTTTTACGTGTTCCATTTTCCACTCGTTTCACGTGTTCCATTTTCCATTCGTTTCAAGTGTTCCATTTTCCATTCGTTTCAAGTGTTCCATTTTCCATTTGTTTCAAGTGTTCCATTTTCCATTCGTTTCACGTGTTCCATTTTCCATTCGTTTCACGTGTTCCATTTTCCACACGTTTCAAGTGTTCCATTTTCCAGTTGTTCCACTTTGAATGTGTTTCATTTTCCATTCGTTCCATAACCTCCTCATGTTTATGTTCTCCTGTTACTTTTGAATCAAAAAAGTAATATAAATATGGTAAAAATCTGGAGCTCAGTAACAGGAAAACATAATCATGAGGAGGTTGTGGAACGAATGGAAAATGAAACAAACTCAAAGTGGAACGACTGGAAAATGGAACACGTGAAACGTGTGGAAAATGGAACACGTGAAACGAATGGAAAATGGAACACGTGAAACGTGTGGAAAATAGAACACGTGAAACGAATGGAAAATGGAACACCTGAAACGTGTGGAAAATGGAACACCTGAAACGTGTGGAAAATGGAACGCGTGAAACGTGTTGAAAATGGAACACTTGAAACTGTTATACAAAAAAAACTGTTATACAAAAAAAACTGTTATACAAAAAAACTGTTATACAAAAAAACTGTTATACAAAAAACTGTTATACAAAAAACTGTTATACAAAAACTGTTATACAAAAACTGTTATACAAAAATTTTCCTCAAAAACCTCTTCATGTTTATGTTCTCTTGTTACTTTTGAATCAAAAAAGTAATATAAAAATGGAAAAAATCTGGAGCTCAGTAACAGGGAAACATAAACATGAGAAGGTTGATATTTAAAAACTTTCAATGATCGAAAAGTGCGCAGTTTTCATAGTTCATGTTCGAAAGGTGCGCAGGCTTGTATGGAAATCACAAAAAGTAGCTTGAAATAAAACACAAGTATTTTAATTTAACACAAACTCTTTATTTTTATTTAGAAAAAAGCAACGAGCCCACACACTATCATAAGCCATAAGGACTATAAATTCAATATCAAACTTAAATCTAAATCCCAACCTTGATTTCTTCTTAAAAAGGAGTAAAAGGAATTCTCAGTATGACAAACACTCACACATTTGTAACAAAATAACCCAGTTAAAGTTACATCACACGCATTTCAAACACTTTTGCAGTGCATATGAATTTTAATTATAAATTTAACATGCAAAACTTAAGTAATTCAAATTTTGTCGCACAATTTTATATAGATATCGACAATTATTTTAATATTCTCCTAATAATCATGGGTGCATTTAAAGTATTTTGTGTCCATTTAATAAAATAAAATTTTATTTATTAAAATCCATTCAAGTTTGCAATAATGATTTTGTTAAATTTCAAGAGATTTTTATGTCAAATTACATTTTATTACAATGATGATGATGATGTTTCATATTAATATTTTTAAATGGGTTAAAATTATTTGACTTAAACTTGTGTTTAAGTGTGATTTTTTGTATTAAAATGTCTTTTTATTAATATGTAATTTTTGAGTGTGACATTTTAAACTAAAAATTATTACATTGAAATGAAAAAAATAATAATAAAATTTAAGTGAAGAATGCAGACTTTAAATATGAATGGGAAGGTCAAGTTAGGACAAGTAAGTTGCGTAAATGACCTTGGTTGTCACTTTCTTTTGTGAATGCATTTTATTTGGATTGAAGAGAAATGTAAAATTTTATATGTGTGTGTGTATATGCAAAGAAAAATGTGGTTTATTAGAAAGTTAGCAATGACCTTGATTGGAAATATGTCTTTTATTTTTTTTAAAGCAAGGTGCCACGCACGGTCCTGGCCTCTCAAGCCAAAAGTGCGCAGTTAATGTTAATCGGATCATAAAATTGTATAACGATTATTTGCAATGCAATTTCAAACAAAAACTTGAACTTAAAATTAAAATAAAAGACTCAACGACACTTTATTAGCATAAGAAACGAACCTTATTTCTAGGTTAAGGTTTGCACTTAACGGTTTTTATGATCACAATTTTTTCAATTATTTTAATCGATTTAATCTCATACACTGCTGATTTTAATTTTTTTAGTTATCTTTTAGTTCACATTTAACTTGAGAGCTACGCTTAAATTCAAACAAAATTCTTATAGAAATGATTTAAAAACATGACGCGTCACAAAAGACAAACAATCTCAAAGATCGGGATGTAAATAATGATCTTTTGAATGAACTTTTTTTTTGTCATCATTTGTAATTAAACTTTAAACACGCTAAAATATTTGTACAAAATTTACGTCAATTACCGATTGCCAAACAAAAATCTTCTTATTCATGTTTTATTCACGTAAGTCGAATCTCATAATTATTTTAAAAAAGGTCATGACATGACATTGAAGAAGGTTATATCCAGAAAATTCTTCAATTTTATATTACATTAGAATTGTATTTGATTTTTTTTAGTACAAAAGAAGTAGTTTTTTTCCATCACACACCCAATTAAAAATACAAAAAAAAATTAATAACGGAATTTGCATTGATTTCACCATGAATGGACATAAATTTTATGTAAATTTATGTTTTTATGTAATTTTGTTTATTTTAGCAGCTAATATTGTGATTTAGATGGAAATTTTTGGTTGATTTCGATTTACATGAGTAATTTAATGTCATTTTAATTGTTTTTGCATTTTTTGTAATAAAATTTGACAAAAATGTTAAAAAATTTCTCCTTTCACCACAAGTCAACGACACTTGCTAATTTTAACCTGAATTAAATTAATATAAACAAAAAAATTCCATCAACTAACTTGGATTTTCCCAAATCATCGTTTTACATCACATTGACTAATTTCAAATCATATCAAATTCCACTCTGATGCATTATTCAAATCAAGATTATTGGTTTTTTTTTTATCATTTCTACTGCATTTCATATGTGATAGATGCATATAAATAGATTCTGAACTTGTGAATAACAGAAAAATAACAAGAATTTTTATTCTTTTCACGTTTATTGACGTCAACATAAATAACTTGAATTTGCTTGGATTCTGACTCTGATTCTGCTTCTGTTTTATTTTTTATTCTATATTTTATGTTTGTGTTCTATTCAATTCTTTGTTTTGTTTTGCCCTGCATTTAATTTAATGACTTAACTAGATTTTTATTGTTTATTTTTTATGTAGAAAATGTAAAAAGAAAAACGCAAAATCATGGTAAAAAAATTATTGCGTGAATGAAGTTTTTTTTTGATGATTTAGATCAATTGCAATGGATGCCCTATTTTTTTTAAACCATCCTGTTAAACCTAAAAAAATGCACTCGATGCAAATAAAAAGTTACTATAATGAAATTTTTTTCGAAAAGAACCGGGAAATGGTCTGATCTGGTATAATCAGGGATCATATAAGAAAATGGCTTTTAATTTCAGAACACTTCGAGTTAGAACCTTAATTTATTCAGCAAATTTGTAGGAAATTGTTTTACCTTCAACTTTTCCATACATCGTTTCAATGATTTTCATACGAAATTTTCGACTTTTTGTTCCAAAACTGTTGAAATTTACCAAAAATGGTCATTTCAAATGTTACATGCCCTCACTCATCACAAATCGGTATGATTTTGAGCCATACTTTGTTCTGAAAAATTGTAGCTTTAAATTTAACCTACAACTTTTCCATACATCGTTTCCTTGGTTTTCATATAAAATTTTTGGTTTTTTCATCGAAAACTGTTGAAATTTACCAAAAATGGTCATTTCGTATCACATATACCTTCATTCATCACAGAATGGTATGAATTAGAGCCGTACTTTGTTCTAAGAAATTGTAGCTTTAAATTTAACCTACAACTTTCCCATACATCGTTTCAATGATTTTCATACAAAATTTTGGTTTTTTGACTGAAATCTGTTAAAATTATATCAGTTGAACTGATTCAGTTCCAGATAAAATTTGCATCTAATCATATCACTACAATTCTAAATGATATACAATAAAAAATTACTAAAATTAAAAGAACAAAAAATAAAAAAAAACCAAATTAAATAATGACGATTAAATATCACTATCAATATACACATGAACAAACACTTGTACAAAAATCAAAGCAAATACAATTAGTATACAACGAATTACTTTACTGAATAATAATGTTTGTTCAAATTGATGTTTTTTTCTTCTGTTAATGTTTACACAGAGCACATACCTGTGTCTGTATAGTAAAATACAAAATGTAATAATAAGTAAAGTTTGAGGTATAATTCAAAACTTATTAATGTGCGATTCAGTTTTGATTTTAGCTTGGACGGGATAAGACCTCTAACTTACATGGATTAGAAAAAAAAGTATAAAATAATATAAAATTAAAATAAATAAATAAAATAATAATAAAAAAGACATAAAATAATATAAAATAATAACATTAATTAAAAAAAAAAATAATTATCATTATTACTGAGGTTAGTGTTCAATATATTGTGATCTAATTTTATGAGTTTAGTGCGATGTTTCATGGAGAAAAAACGTTAAAATTAAATTAAATTTAAAATGCACACACACACACGATTTTTTTTTGTAGCAGTCATTTAACACGATCATAATTTATGAGTTTTTAATACAAATTAAGACAAAAATAGCAAAAAAAATGATATAATTATTGTGATTATCAGTCAAAATGTGTTAACAAATTTAATTTAATTCAATTCAATTCAATTTATTATTAGAGTGAAAATTAAATGCCATTAAAGTTATTGAAAAATTATTTAAAGGTGTCTCGTGTTATTTATTATTTTTTTTTTTGACTAAAGCTTGAAAGAAAAAAAAATTATACATTTTCAAGTCATAACAAGACTGAGTAAATTTAGAAGTGACATGATAATTAAATAAATTGAAAAATATCACCTTGTTTGAATAATAAAATTATTATGAGTGTATGAGACGTTAAAAATTGAAAAAAAAATATGTTTTTAAATATATTGCCAAGGAAATGTTTAATTTAAGTGGAAAAAATAAGTTTCATTGAATAATGAGAATCAAGAATTTTGTGGTCAAAAAATTTATAAGCAAATTTGATGCAATTCGAGTCAAATTGGAAAAAAAATTAGATTTTGAGTTGCAATTTTGATTCCCTAAAATCTTTTGAACAGAATTTCCGTGACTCAAATTTTTAAAATTTTCACATTTCTACTTTAGAGAGAAATCTCCCGGACATGCATTTGCAAAAAACTGAATAATGTTCGATGACTTGCAAAAATCGTATCATTAAGTGAGAGATCATAAAATTCATTAAGAAATTTCGTATGATCTCACTTTTGTTCTACTTTACATGGAACTAACCTACAAAAAAAAACGAAAACAATATTAAATTTCATATTCAAATAAAAAAAGTGCATCAAAAATTGCAATCATGTATAAAAGTAACCGACCAGATACCATCAAATACCCATTAAAATAATAAAGAAAATGGCTTTGTCTGCCAAATTACAAAAAAAAAACGAAAATAAAAATAATTACATATCAAATTGAATTACAACACAAAACTGCTTCAAAGGAATGTGTAATTTATCAAAATGAGTCGAAAATCAATCAAAAACTCGTTAAAATTACATTGAAATTACATTGCAATTATCATTCACACGTCGTTTTTTTTGAAGTTCTTTTACAATTGATTGAATCGGTTTCTTTTATTTGCTTTTAAGGGAAGATTCTAATCAGAAATGTGTATTTGGATAATTAATTTACGAAAATTTACACTCACACACGTACAAATTGATATTTACGAAAATGTTAACATCATAATTTTTATTTTTTTAGTTGAAATTTTTTATTTAAATTATAAACATAAATATTGGATTCTAACTTCAAAATGGTGGCATCACACGAAATTTTAACAGAAATGGATACAAGTCAATGTGAGTATTTTGATTTATTTTTCTTGAAAAACATTTATTAAGACTATTTTTTCTCTCTCCCACTCTTTGGAACAGTTTTTGAATCTTAAGGATCTTGATGAAAATTTTTTCAGATATCTTCAGATTTGTTGAACGGTCTTCTTAAAAATCGTGACGTTCTGATAGAGCTTTCCATTAGATATATTGCGAAAAATCTCATTTCATTGACTTTTCAGTTCAGAATTTGCTGAATTTTGATTGAAATCCAATTTGAGGTATTCTTCAAATAAATTTTCTATATGATGACGTCATGGCATAACTTGGAAGACCGCAAAATATCCACAAAGAGGCATCAGATGCTCATATCTCGTTTCGTGCTTCCTTGAATTGAAATGCAAATATTTCCTTTTCAATTTAATTTTCAAATTCTGATTAATCAATCATCAAATTCAGTGATATCTCATGTAAATTTTCCTATTCCACCATTTAACTGTACAATCCATCATATAAAGTGCAATCATTTAATGTTAACCTCAAAACCGGTTACTTCCTGTTCTTGCTATTCTTCTCAAAACCTGAATCACAATGAATCAGATCTTGACCAGAATCTCGTTTACGATAATTGCAAATTATCTCTCTTTGATTGTTTACAGCATTTTTTTCATTTTATTTTAAATGTAAAAAATAAACCACATAAAATCCGATTACTAACCATGTCATTGCTAAAATTACGACCATACAATATTAAATTTCATAATTAAATTGAATACTTTAAAAAAAAATAATCATAATAAAAATGACCTTTTAAAGATAATTTACCGTTAACTTACGATGCGATGCGCGTATTACGTAGGAAATTCCCATTCATCTGTATTCGCTTGAGATCAACATCCGAAGAAATGCAAATCAATATTATGAAGAAACGTGTTTTTTTTTCTGTTGTTTGTTTCCATTAATTCAGTTTCATGTGTTTGTGTATCTCGTATATGAAACTCATATGGAAAAAAAATTTCATATAAATTTAATTACTGTTATTTTTTTTGTTTGAATTTAATTGCATCAATCATTGATATGATTCAAATAATTATATGACACACTGTAATTTTCCGTGTGTGTCATCGATTTCATATCAAAATGTAATCGATTTATTGAGAATTTAATTACATGGTGTAAATTTCCACGCGTTTCATGTACAATAAAATTCAACATGTGACTTAAACGCACGAGATGTTGAATTATGTGCTTTCAACATGGTTGCACCTTGTATGAGGTTGAGGTTGTTTGTTATGATTTAAGTTGCAAAATTGAAATTTATATTTTTAAAAAAAATTTAACCCTTCATTGTCTGATTGGGACATCACTTGAAATGTGACGTCACTCGAAATAGCACATCAGCCAAATATCTCAGAGAAATTAAGCCAAAAATTCCGTTTTCAATATTTTTTCGATTTCCACTCAAACCAGTTTGGTTACTTAAGGGTTAAAATTAATTAACTTTATTACATTTCGTAAACATGAAACATAGAAAGAATTCGAAAAAGTTCACTTTTAACTTGATTTCATTGATTTTGTTTTCAAATTAGCATTCAAGGAACTAAACAAGTTCTATTTTGTTATTCTAATTATCGAAAAATTAAAAATAATTACATAAATTACTCAATTTGAATGAATTTCTTGAAATTTTACGTTACAGGGTTAATAATATTAATTTTTCATTTTTTTTTTTTTGAATTTTAACAGTCATGGGCACACCAATGCAGCAATTCTACAACAAAAAATCCATCTTTTTGACTGGTGGAACAGGTTTCCTTGGAAAAATTCTCATGGATAAGCTGCTCAGAACCTGTGATATCGAAAGTTTTTACATACTGATCCGAAACAAAAAGGGTAAAGGAATGCACTCGAGAATTGAAGAAATTTTTGATGATCCGGTAACATTAAATTTAAAACTACCTCCTAAAATTCATAATAATTTCAATTTAATTTCACAGTTATTTGATCGACTTAAACGTGAAAAGCCAAAATTCCGAAGTAAAATTGTTGGAATTTCCGGTGATTGTGTATTACCTGGACTCGGTATCAATGCACAGGACCGTGACTTGTTGAGACGTGAAGTTAACATTGTGTTCCATGTCGCTGCCACTGTGAGATTTGATGAGAAATTGAAATTAGCGTTGGGCATCAATGTAAATGGGACTAAGGAAGTCGTGCAATTGTGTAAAGAAATTAAAAGTTTACATGTAAGATTTGTGATTTTAAGTGAAATTTGAATTAAATGTTGATAAATGTTGATTTTCATAGGCATTTGTTCATGTTTCAACTGCATATGCCAATTGTAATCGCAATAAAATTGATGAGACATTTTACAAGCCGAAGATTAGTGGTGAAAATGCGATTAAGTTAGCGGAATGTTTGGATGAGAAATTACTTGACACATTGACACCGGAGTTGATTAAAGGATTTCCCAATACATACACATTTACGAAGAATTTAGCTGAGGATTACGTGAAAAATCATGCTCATGGTCTGCCATGTGCTGTATTTAGACCTGCCATTGTTATTCCGACCTGTAGGGAGCCTGTCGTTGGTTGGATTGACAATCACTTTGGACCGACCGGAATAATTGTTGGAGTTGGAGCCGGACTTTTACGTGTAATTTATGTGGATAAAACGATAAATGCAGAAATTGTGCCAGTTGGTGAGTGACTTATTTACATAAAATTTCAAAAAAAACATCTTTTTAACGATTTTCCCTTTAGACATGTGTGTGAATTCCCTTTTGGCTAGTGGATGGGATGTGGCAAACACCAGATACGATCACATACCAGTCTACAATTTCACAACATCACCGGATAACCCAATCACATGGGAGCAATATACAGATTTGGGCTTACTTCATGGCAGTAAAATGCCAACACTCAAAGCCATTTGGTACTACACAGTCACATTAGCGGGATCATGGCCATCAGCAATGTTAATGCAATTCTTTTATCACCTCGTACCGGCCTTCTTCATGGATATCGGACTTATTATATCAGGAAAAAAACCAAAGTAAATCAAATTACAATGAATTTAATGAAAATTTTTTAATTTTAATCCAATTTTAATGTAGAATGGTCAAAATCTATCAAAAAATCCATAAATTTTGTGATGTAATTTCGTATTTCAATACAAGACGATGGTATTTCACGAATTCAAATGTCATGGTAAATTTTAATTTCATTTAAAACGTATCACATGTACATAAATTTAATCTTAACAGGCCCTTTGGAAGAAACTCGATCCAAAAGATAAGCAAATTTTCTATTTTGACATGAATGACCTTGATTGGAATGAATTTACACGGGAATCCATACACGGAATCAGGCAGTATTTGATGAAGGATGATCCTTCCACGATTCCAGACGCCATTAAAAGAATGAAAAAGTAATTTTTTTTAATGAAATAAAATTAGATTTAAATTCACATTGAATTTATTTTCTCATTTCAGTTTGAAAGTCCTACATTACATCGTCGTTTACGCTTCAAATGCATTTCTGGTGTATTTACTTTACTTAATTTTATTCAAATTTTACTCAATATTTTTTATGTAACAGTTAACATTTAAGTAAATAAGAAATAATTTTAAGAGATTATGTTAGATTAAGATGAAATTGAACCATTTTACTGATCATGAGACACGGAAAACTTTCTTATTTGTCTTTAAAATAAAATTTTACTGTTAAATCATTAAAAAATTATGAAGATGAAATAAAATGTACAAGATATTTATTTTAATAATTAACTTAGCATTTTCATTTCAAATTAAAGTCAAATTTTGAGTGAAAAATTATTTTCACTGATATTCATTCAATCACGTTGCTTTTAAATTTAACGGCTTTTAATCCCAGTCACATTTAAAATTTTCAATTCTCTCAAAGGGACCAGTTTACATTTGATTTACATCTCATTTGACATTTCACGTACACACACACAGTTTAGTTTACGTGAAAACCATCACACACATTCAGTGTACACACATTGCTGGTACGGGAAATTTGTGTCCACCAGCACTTTATTTTTTTTCATCTCAAATTCCATTAGGTAAGTGTCATAAAAGTGCAATATTTTGTCATGAAATTGTAAATAAAGCTTATAACTATGTGAATTTAATGGAAGATTTCATAAATTTGCATTGTAAATAGATAAAAATTTGATGTGAAAAAAAAATTGTGCCAGAGTTGACAGTTTGCAGTGATTTTTATGAATATGTGCATCGATGTATGATGTGTGTATGATACAGAAGAAAAAAAATTGAAATGAATAAAAAAAAGAAATATGGTGAATGTGTAATAAAATATTAATAATAATAAAGAAGTCATATTTTGATGGGTTTCTTTTTCGTGTTGAAATTTAATGGATTTCTGATGAAATTTTTCTGATCGATATTCAATTGAATGGGAATTGTGTGTGTACTTTGATCAATGTAGGCTAGTTATATTGATTTTGGATTGCAATTTTCTAATTAGAATTTAAATTACAATATTTTTTGTTTCATTTCAGCTTGCAGCAGGCAACACACTCGAAGACACACATTTTTCAAATAAAAAAAAAACACAGTAACAGTTAAAAAAAAAATTTGTATCATGGAATTACCAAAAAATTTACATGATTGTTATTTTTTCTACTATTCGACCTGCAACAAGGGCAATTCATGTGAATATCGTCATGAGCCAGCTGCCCTTGGTCACGAGGAAACATGCAAGCTATGGATTGAGAAGTCATGCTTTAATCGAACATGTCCATTGCGTCATATGAAGATTGAGCGTAAACGCAATCAAACACCATGCTATTGGGAAGATCGTGGTGGTTGCCGGAAATTACATTGTGTGTTCCAGCACAAGAATCGTGCGGCATTGCCCAATTTGGCTGGACCAGCTGCTGCTGCTGCCGCCGCTGCGGCAACAACTGCAATGCAACTCACACAAAATCGCAAACCAAATGTCCCAATTCAGATGTCACCGGTTGTCGTTGACTATCGTCTTGTACAACAAATCTTGTAAGTTAATCACAAGATTTACTGGGAGTACGAGATCCAATGAAACATTTATTCAGAGTGTCGTGTCATGTCATTTCACAAGAATAAAAATTTAAAAAAATACGCCTGCAGCAACAAATTTCATTAAAAAATCAATCAAATGATCTTTCTATTCAAAGAAAAACAATGAAATGTACTAAATTCTACATTCAATTCAAGAAAATCCGTTCACAAGAACAAATATTTTTTTTGAATTATGATTTTGAATCCCCTCATCCATCTTTTTCATTGTAATTGAAGTTAATTTCTTGTGAACCTTTTTAAAAATCACTTCTAATTAAAAATTAACGTAACATAATGAAATTATAACAAAAGAAAAATTATAATGTTGTAATAATTGTCATACATATATTGGAACCTTATTGATTAAGAATATTAATGAAAATTAACATACAGACACGTACATACCCATACACACTTACATAAACAGACACACACACACACACTAGAATTAATAAGAATTAAAAATTAAACATGAAATGTAACTAAAAATTTCTTATAAACACAAAAGAAATAACATCAAAATGAAAATTTAAAACATAATTTTCGCGAAAAATAATTTTTTGTTTGAAATGAAAAGAAAATGTAAACAAATTAAATTTAAAATGAAATAAAAATAGGAATCAATCAAATTAAATTAAAAAAAAATATATAATAAATTAATAAAAATATGTACTAAAACAAAAAAAAATGAAATTTAAAGTTAAGAAACAAAAAAAATAATAAAAATAAATAAATTTAATAATAATAATAATTTATGTGGGTGAAGCTTTGCTCCTATCCTTAAAAAAATCTTTAATTCCGAAAATATTTTTCTTTTATGTTATCCTTTTAATTTTACATTGTTTATGTTCTGTTATTGAAATTTATATTTTTATTTAAAAAATTTTTTTAATTTTACTTCTGAGGAAACATTTATCATAATTTGCCTTATAACCTTATAATATTATTAATATAAAAAAAATATCATATAAAATTTTATGTTTTACTAACAATTAATTTAACTAAATAAATTAATTTAAATTAAAAAAAAAATATTATTATAATTATCATAAAAAAATATGCATTAATTTACAAAAAATAAAAAAAAATATTATTTAACGAATGAAAATTAAACAGAAATTTCAGAGAAAAAGAAAAAAAAATTAATATATTATTAATTAAATTAAATTAAATTAAATTATATTAGGCGTTTTCATCATTCAGTTTAAATAGCTGAAATAGATTAAATTAAATTTGACAGTTGTTTTGTATCTACAGACATATGTATACATTTTTTAATTTCATTTAATCAGATAAATTCAATTTAAACTTTTTTTTTCCGGTTTAAAATTAAATCGCTGAAATAGAATGTCACATTAAATTTTGACATTGTAAACAAATCCTAAAGAATACAAGTGTTTTTAATTTTTGCAGCTCTTATTCGATGAAAAATTAGTGAAAAATGTAAATAAATATTTAATATTATTGCGAAAACCAACCAATACTTCAAAACCGGTGGAAAAATAGTGAAATAACTTGTTATTTAAAATGTAATATTAAAATTCTATTTAATTCAATCTGTTTTGTTAAGCAGGGTGTTCATTGATTGCCCATTTAAACGCTTTTAATTCTAACTATCTAAACTGAATAATTTTAATAATGAGAACCCTAATTATGAATTATAATAACATTTCATTTCATTTCACTTCAGTTTGAATCTGGTTAGGAAAAATTTTAACTAAATTTAATTTAATAAATTTAATTCAATTTAAAGAAGAAAAAACTTTATATAAAACGAAATGAAATGTAAAAGTAAAGAGAAGAAGAAAAAAAAATTATTTATTGGATCAAAAATTGTTTAATTAATTTAAATTATATTGAAATTTATGATTGTCCTAGTAAAAAATGTTATTTGGAATCACCTTTAAAAAAAATTAATGTTGTTTTATTTAACAGAGGAAATTGTTTAAATGGGATTTTTAGGATGAGGTAACTTTGAAAGATGTTTCCTATTGAAATTGTTTTTACATTGAGGAGTTCTGAGGAGGAGAATTGATGAGTGAGTATCTCCTCATTTCAATATTTGATGTTGATTAAACTATTGCAGCTGAAGCTTTTGAAAGGGTTTATAACTGGAGATGGGTTGTTTTTAATTCTAAATTTGACTTCACTGACGACTATGCTTATAGAATTTTATATTTAGAGCTTAATCAATACTGGGTTTCATCTTACGTGAAGCCTCTGAATTTCGCGACCCAAAGGTCAACTCTTTTTAATGTTTTCGTTCGCTCGGTTCTCGAGTATTATAGTGTGGTTTGATTACCAGCAATATCTAACATCTTGAGATGAATGTTTAATGTTTAAGTATCCTTTAATTCTTTATCATTTTATTCCTTTTTTAATTTATTAATAATATTTAATTTTGATTTAAGTTAACACATCTGATTTGATTTACTGTGTGTTCTAGACTGCCTGCATTTGTATGTTTTTATGTGAGTGAATCTTGTGTGTATCGCTCTCTGTATGAGTGTGTATGAGTGGCTGAACTTGCCAAAAGTGGGGCTTTCCGGGACGAACTCGTACTACAAGTCTAATTCGACGACATTGTTTAGTGTTCTTCGGGCCGGATTTGGACAGTCCCGAATTAGGTGATCAAGCTCCAGAAAAAGTTTTTAAAGTAGGCATAATGGAAATTTGATACTGCTGATGAAGAACGTCAACTTTTCAGTACATAAGAAAAAAATTTTCACATTGCATTTTTTTGTCTTCTTTATTATTGTTTTAATTTAATTTTAATTTTTTATCATTATTATCATAATAATATTTATTATAACGATTCTCTTTCTTCCTAATTCTCATCATTATTTTATTATTATTTTTTATTATTCGATTTACATATATACGTCTGGAATCTGTTTGTATATAATATTTAAATATATATATTTTTATATTTATTTTCATTAATCTTAATATTAATTATTATTTTATCCTTAAATTTAATAATTTACTCATTAATAAATACACTCTTATACAACTAAATGCATCATTTTGTTCTTATTTTTAAAATTTAATATGAAATTTAAAAATTTTATTTTTTTTTCAATTAAATATCATAAAATAATAATTTTGTAATAAAATCGTATAATTTCCTTAAGTTTTAATTTAAATCGTACAAAAAATTCTTAATTTTTAGGGTTTTTGAATGTAATATGATGATTTCAATTTCGAAAATTATAATACAAAACTGCACGAGTAATTTTTTTAAGTTTAATTTTAAAATTTCTATATTAACACCAAATAATTCACTTATAGCTCATTGAAAGCTTTTGTAATTGTTTTTACTTGACTTAACTTTTGTACAAAATTATTTATTATTTTTTTTTAATTTAAAATTTTTGTATTTTATTTTACTGGGATTAATTACTATTATAATAATATTTTTTATCATCATTATTAATTTTTATTTTTTTTAAATGCACTTATTTTCAGTATTATTATTTTCATTGAAAAAAATTAAATTAAATTTAAAATAATACGTACACATTTTTTTTTGTTTTTGTGTATGAATTGTATGATAAAATTTCTGTATTTTCTTAAAATGTTTAATTTTTTTTTTAACTTTTATAAGTACATTCAAACCTGACACATTGACAATTTTATAGGTTTCATTTAATAATGTTAAAATAGTTTTATTTATAATAATGTGAGTGTATAATTGTGGGTCTTATTATTATTATTCTGTTTATTATTAATATAATTAATGTGTAAATTAAAAAAAAAAACTTATTGAAATAAAATATTTTTGTAAATCACACAAATATTAAAATTATTGTTAAATTGAAGTTAGTAAAAAAATTTCTTACGTTTTTCTATATGTTTTTTTTCATTTTAATATCAATAATGATTAAATGCTTCATCTGATATAAGTTGTATTGTAATTTGAATATAAAATCACTGGGAAAAGTAAAATTCGTTTTAAATTGATTGAGATTGGATTAGAGAGGAGTTCAGTCATTTCATTGTATAAGATAAAATAATAATACAAAGCGTAGGTTGAAAATATCACTTAAATGAGGTTTTAAGGGTGATTTCACTCATTTCATTCTTGAATTGAAAAATGAGGAGTTAGCTCATCATTTTCACATTCTGAAATGAGGATGAGAAGCCATTTCAAAGTTGGATCACCCTATTTTTTTTTAACATAATAAAAAACATAACTTTTGATAACAATAAATGTTCAAAAAAATAAAGGTACAGAGGTAGAATTGAGCTGCAAATTAAAAATATATAATCTCAAATTCTGATTTATAATAAAAAATAATCAGTATAGGAACAAAAACAGTAATTATTCGTTAAATTAAGTCAAATTAAGCAGAGAATCTTGATAAATTACTACTAATAATTGTGTTTCATTTAAAATTAATACTAAAATCTAATCAAAAAATTGTCGATTCACACAAAAAATTTGTGATTTAAATGGCAGTTCAGTTTTAAAAAAGCGATTACTGATTAATTTTTATTTTAAATGATTGTTAATTGATTAAATTATTATTATTTTAATTTAAATTCAATAAAAACTATCTTTAAATTCTAATATGAATTCTAATCTGACTATTAAATTGATTATTATAATTATTGTAATTGAATTGAAAGACGGTTCACAGTAATTTTCAAATAATTTGACAGTTGACTCACATTTCAATGAAACGTGAGGGGGTCCAAACAGTATTTGAAGATTAATGTGAGCCGCTTTGATTAAAATATAAAAAAAATATTTTTTCTTGTATAAATTTAACTGTTAATTTAATATTATTTAGACCTGTATTCTGCTTTTCCGAATCATTTTGATAAAAAATTTCTTGAAAATTATCCTAATTTTTCTTTTAACGGTTTTTTTAATGAAATTCAAATAATTTAGACACGTTACGATTTAAAAAAATGTAAAAATATCATGAAATTTAACATGTTAATGTTTTTTTTTGAGTTAAAATCGATCTTATTTTAATATTTACAATTTTTTTTTTTATACTTTTGAATTGCAATCTGCGATTTTTGTTTACAAGTCTTCCTATTTCGGTGTTTTTTTATTTTTTTGTGACAGTGAAATTCTGTGTGTCATATAAAGTGGGAAAATTTACATTTCAGTTCAATCAATGAACGATATGATGACGTTTTTTTTGCTAATATCCATGTAAAATGCGATGAAAGACCTCGAATGACTTTTTTGCATTGAAATTTAATGTGTGTGGTGTTAAAATTATAATAATAATACTAAAGGCTGAATATCATTATAAATTTACATTTTTTTTTTGTTTTAGGTCTTAAAATTATCTAACATCCATTTTTTTATCTTATCCATCATCTGGCTCTGGTCAGATCATTGTGTTACATATCAGTACCTGTGTGGTTTTTTTTGAATTGAAATTTAAAATGAAATAATTCAAAATTAAAAAAATATTTCAATAAAACAAAGAAAAAATTCAACTACAAACACTCCTTAACTACAAGGGATGTGTTACGATAAAATTAAAATTTTGAAGGAATTTGTGCCAAAATTTGTGTGTGTGTGTGTTTTTAAGGATCCATAAAACTTGATTGATAGTGATAATACCCAAGACTTTTATAAATGTTATCTAAAAAATAAAATACAAAATAAAGATAAAATAATTGAAAATTATAAAGTAAATTTTTTTTTGTTAGTACTTAAATTTTGGATGATTGAAATGAAATTTTTAGTTTAAATTGGAATTTTTTTAAAAAAATTTACTAAAACCAACTTTTTCATTGTCAAAGGTATCTAAAATGTTATGGACATAATTTCCACCACCACCACCACCAGGATTAGTATTGTTAGTATTTTCAGACCTATTGTTAGTAAGTGTGTTATTTTGATGCAACATGCGATTAGGATTGTTATTATCATAAAATGATTCAATCGATGAATTGTTATAAGTGTTATTGACATCATTCAGGTCTGAGCAAAGATAATCAACCGGATGTCAGCAAGTTGATGCTTCCTCACCTTCTAATGTACACGCCACATTTTCCAGTTTATGTGATAAATGCATTTTTTTACAGTTGATATCCATGTCCAAGGAGTCCAGGATCTGAAATTTAAATGACAGTTAAATTTTTATGAAAAATATAACGGTCAAAATTTCAAATTATTACCTGATCACGATATTTCGTTACATAAATGTAGAGCTCTTTGAGAGCCACCATCGTATCAAATTCTTCATTTTGTCTCATAGACAATTGTTGCATTGCTGTACTCATCTCTTGATCACTAATTTGTGGTTGTTGTTGGATTTCAGCATAAAATCTGGCAACCATTTCACGGTATTGTGGAATGTCCTGAAATGTGGAAATGAAAATTAAAATTTCTGTTCATGAAGAAGTTGAGATTCAAAATTTACCTTAGCAAAAAGCAATTTATTTGACGGTGAATCCTTGCCAAGACGAACTTCGGTTGTGGAACACGCATCCATGAATGTTTGTGCAATTACACTTAAACTAGCGTCTACGGTGGTTGTTTTATTGATATCAAATATAAAGTCAGGATTTTTGATAAAATTGACCCAAAATCTCAAAGGAAGACTATTCAAAAAAAAAAAAAAATTAAATTTCAATTTCAATTCAATTTAATGTGATTAAAGTCTTACCTGTTTGATTTCCATGCATGAACAACATCCGGATCTGTGATTCCATATCGTCGTGCTGCATCATCGAGTAAATCAAAGAGCCATTTCACTGAAGGCGGTAATTCATCGTTCGCTGTCAGAATGGTTGCAAAGAAATCATCCACAAATTTCTGGATAGTGCCTTTTGTGGCAAGTAATCTCGTTAAAAATATTTCTGGAATGGCTTTGTGTGTCCTCTCAGTCGACGGTCCAAGTGTATTACTTCGGAAATGATGATGTTCATCAATGTGTGGCTTGACCAGATGATAAATTCGCATTTGATGACCACTATGTGGCATTGTTTGCATATGATGATGATGTCCCATCCCAGCACCACCATCCATCTCTTGCCCATTAATGATAATGTGTGATTGTGTATTGTTAATGTAATAACAATTTGGATAAATTTGTTTGTTATTATAATTGTAAGCTTCATTTTGCTTGGCAATTAATGACATCACAGCTGATTCTTTGACACCGTAGTGAGCTAATGTGTTCAGTCGTTTCCATCCATTGATGGTTTTTGTTGTCAAGTCTTCGTCTTGGAGGGTTAAATGTCCACCACGACCATGGCGCCATTCCAAATCGACATCTTGCACAGCAGGACGCATCGAGAATGGCGTGTTTTTGAAGAGAGCATCAAGAATCTTTGCTTTGACCTGGGAAATTGTATCGACATCAAGGACTCTACATTGAATTTTCTCATCCAAATCGTCTTGGAGGATGTGAAGGGTTACAGAACTATGCTCAATTTGATCACGCAATAACCGTTCTTCAGATAAGGAGTATCGGGCATCATGTGTAATTGCATCTACGAGTCCTTTTTCAATTTGATGCTTGATTGCTTTGAAGAGGAGAAACAAACTGGACCCAGCATATTCCTTCAAATAATCGTACATGCAAATCGCCATGTAATTCGTCAACATTTTCTCTACAACACTCTCAGTTCGACGGAGCATCAACTGAGGGTGCTTTGATGTCACAGATTTGTCAATTAATCGTAAAAGCAGACTCTGGAGAATATCGGTTGCGTATTCCATTTTATTCATCAAAGTAATCATCAGCAATGATGCGACATTTACTCTGAAAATAAAAATGAAAGGAAAATATTAAAATTTCCTTGAAAACAACAAAGAAAGTGATAAAACTTACTTGTCTCTAATGTTAAAAGTCTTTTGTTGTTCCAGGGTTTCAATGAAAGACAGCAAGAAATATTTATTGTTGATTAGCTGCTCGAATTGAAGCATTGCCTGATCATAATTCGTCCTTGGAGCATTAATCCTAATTTTCGGCGTATTCAAAATCGGATGATCTGTCACACCAGGGAAAAAAACTTTCATGATGTAATTCACGTGATCTAACGTTGGTATTCCGCTATTTTCAATGTCAGCTGCCAAATCTGTCATATCGGTCTGCAATTCAGCAAACGCTTGTTTACACTCCAACCTTACATTACTTTCAAGGGTATCCATTTGGATTTGAATTCTGCGATATTCCCTTTCAGCTTGTGTACTCTTTCGTCGATACAGAATCAGGACGACAGTTAAAATGACCACAATCGCAAGTGATGCAATTACAATGAAAACAAACACGGCTTGTGTTGAAGTGAGAGATTTATTTAAATCGTATCGCAAATGTCCGATTGGGTATCTTAAGCTACGTCCAACTCGAACAACAACTAACGGCAACCCTGAACTTGATTGCTCAACACCATTTTCATCTGTCGGGTCAGGTTGCTGCTTGGGTGGAGTACAGACAAGTTGGGACATTGCAAGACTAGTGACATTGCATGGCATCATACCGATTGTTACATTGACATCTGATTCGTCACTTGCTATATTGAGATTTTCACCTTCAATTACAAGCGTATCACCTTTATATGACTTCTCTGATCCTTCAAATGGGTAATAAATTGGATCTTCAACATACACGAGAGTGCTTCGCAGATTCTCGAAATGCTTGTTAAGGTCTTTCACTGATTGGACGTTATCCATTACAAAACTTATCTGGAAACTGAGTTGTTTTTCCCGCATTTTCAGTGCAGCTACTTCCACGTTATTCGATGTAATTGGAGACGTAGCGTAATCCAATGTTGTGTACGTGTAAGCATCTGTTGGAACGGTGTTACCACGTGATTTCATCTTAGTCTTGTCATTAATGTACTCGTAGAATTTTGAATTGACCGGTGGTGATGGACATTCCATTTGATTCGGATTGATGACGTAACATGTTGATTTATTTACAGCAACATCATCTATCAGGACTTCAATCTCTGGTTTTTGGATGGAATCTAGATTACTGCCGTGGACTGTTATCATTCGACCACCACTCAAAAACGATTTAAGGGGTTTAATTTGATGGATTTTCGGATCAACTGTATAGTTGTAGATACTACAATCTGAATACATGTAAGGATTTTTATTGCAGGACAGTGTTCGATTTGCACCATCGATTACAAGGGTCAAGGTTCGTATGTGTTCTGGGGACTCGGATGCGGATGTGACACATGTGAGACGACTATTAGATGCTTGTGTGACATTAATTTCACATACATAATTATCGAGATATGCTTGTATTTTGGAACCGATATTCAAATATCGACCAATTACGGATAATTTTGTACCACCACTGCGAGGTCCCATTGTCGGATGTAATCCTTCCAATTTAATATCCTTGTATTGAAATTGAACTGAAGATTCTGTAAATCCAGCTTCATTTCCAACCTTGACTGAAGCTGTCATTTCACGCGGCACTGGACCAGTACGACACTCAATCTTGACCGAAATCTCATAATTGACAAGTTCACAAGGCACATCTCCAACTCGAATTTTACCTCGCACATCTTCCTCTCTAATGCCCAAATTACTACCTTCAATTGTGATCAACGTTCCACCTTCGATGGGGCCACTTAACGGCTTAATCATGTCAATTCGTGGTCGTGGACATTCATTTGCACTTCCATGAATGCACGATTCATTGTAAACACATTGATTTCCACACCATGTACATTGGTATTTCTTATCACGAGTTACGCATAAACTGCAATCGGCATGTTCACGATGCGATCCGAGGATGTCACATTTATAGAGGGTAATGTTAGTGCTATCAATGTAATGATTGCGATTCCACAGAACTTCAACTCGGGCTTCAATTTCACTTATTGCTGCTTCGTATGAGTATGGTGTGCGTTCACATACAACAAATTTACTGTTTTCAACACGTGCGGGCAATGCCATGTGTGCACCTTCGATATCAACATGACACACAAATCCAGTGTGTGAATTTTGTGGTCGTGGAAGGTTTTCAACTTCGAGTCGGATTTCCTTTCGAACTTTATTGGGCAATAAAATCGGAGCAGCATTATGTTTGAAGTGTGGACAATAACTTTGATCACTTATCACACCACCACTATTTCGACACATTGTCACATTGTGAACACACTTATTATCGTAAATACACCAATTGCAACCCCATTGACTTTGAACACATTTTCGACATGTATCATGACGTGAACAGTCATAAAAGTTAAAACTCCTTGAAACAAAATCCTTATTTGTCTCAGAACTTCTCACACTTAACGGCACTGAAATATGATCTTTGCCAGGTTCAATCATTGGTCTAAACCGCACTTGAGGTGTAGCACAAACAAGTCCATTATCCGTGACATTTGCATCAATTGGATCTGAATTACCGAAGACACACTTGTATTTTGCATTGTACGGCAATTCAGGTAACGTCCGGATAATTAATTGAACTGTCGTTTGTTGACTCACCGGAATCCGATCTGGCAAGACCATTTCAAAGTCAATGCATTGCTGACCCGTACTCAGAGATAACCATCTTGATGCACTTTGATCACGCTGACATGCACTTCGCACGGTACAACGTTTTTCCAGGGAGCACCAACCACAAAACGGATCACGAGATTCCAGGCAACTGGAACAATTTGTGTAAATGCCACAATGTTCAATGAGCATTTTTGTAACGGATTTTGTTGAGAGGACGTATAATGCGTCTTGTTTTGGTGCGAGCAGCGTGTCAGGCAGAATTGGATTTCCATAATCGACCAGGATTTTTTCATATTCTCCTGGTAATGGACCTGACAAGAGGACTTTCTTGACCCAACCATCGGAGGTGCCAAGGAATGCAAGTGTATGTGGACCTGCAAGTGTAACAGTGACTGATGTAATTGATTCATTACGCCACGTGAAGAGAGCATCAGCGATAATTGGAGAGACACCACTGATTTTCAAGCCAACAGTGCAGAAGCTGTAGATGTTTCCAATTGACTGAAATTAAAATGAAAATGAATAAATTACAGTGAAATTTTGATTTTAAATATTTAAATCTCACCCCACTAACAGGACATTTTCCATCCATGATAGTTCCGGAAATGTATCCTAAATTTCTGTCTTTGACAGTTCCATTGAAACACATGTGAATATTTTCGGTAAATGCTTCGTCAATTTGTTTCAAACTATATACACACATTGCCGAACTATTTTGCGGTTCATTTGTAATTTCGCGTGATGGTGAGAAAACGGCAACCAGCACCTGATCATCACGTTTAATGCCCATTTGTTGAGCAAGTTTTTGTCCTGCAGTCGTAATTTTGGCATCTCGTAAAATATTAAAGTCTTTTCTTTCCTCGTCCATGCATGTAATTGTAATTTCCGTATAACTATCATAATTGGGATCATTAACGCACAATCGTGCCAGTCTTGTAACATATCCAGCCTCCTCGGCCAGATGTGACTTCTTTTGGACAATCAAAAAATACGCATAATCACTCGAATTAAATCCATACACGTAATTAACTAAAAAATGATCACGATATTTTACATCGATATTCATGATTGATTGTTGAATTGAGAATTCAGCAAATTCCAAATCATCCAACTTCCGGGATGAAATGGCAGGGACATCATGTCGATAATCACCAACATTCGTAAATGTTGTGCCAACATAAAGGACGTCTTCTTTCTTCCATGCTGTATATCGACTGGGTCCGATAAAGGCATATGTTGTTGAATTTTCGTCATTTGCAGCAACTGCTTGTTCAATGTACTTGGAAGAATCGGGAAATTTGGCTAAACTAAAGATTTCACAGGCACCTTGGTGTACACTACCACATGCAATTAGTGTATCACCCCCTTGATCAAGTACTAATATCTTATTGTAATTATTTGTTTCGACGGCTTCAATGTCATCCAGGGATGCACAACCGCCAGCATGGCACGATGGACTATCAACTTTTGGCCCGGTTATTGATTCCTTCAACACTTGAAGGCTTTGTTGATTTAACTGAAAAATGCGATTTGTGGCACCCACATATAACACATGACGTCGATAGTCATATTTCAAGTGTGTGAAATATGAGTTATTTTTAAGTTGGAATTGGGCAACTATGTCACTATTGTTCGAAGATGGATTACTACTGATGGGCGAAACGACATTCAGGATATTTGCTAACAATGTAACAATGATGACAAAAGTTTCTAGGACGGACATTTTTAGTACGATTATTTCGTTGATATTCCTGTAAAAATAAACAAAAAAAAAATATTGGTCAATTCAAATCTGGTTATATTCTAATGTATTTTCATCAATTTAATGGATGAGGACATCAAACTATAGTTAAAAACACATTATTTTCTTTTATAAATGACATTATAGAAAAGTAGCAGGAAAAAAAACAGACATAAATATAAATAAGCACTTAAAGAGTATTATCCCCGTGCCATTATTATTTTCTGTGTATATGCCATTCAATCCAGATCCCATTCAGACGATACACAACAATAAGAAGAATTTTTCAAAAGCTTCATCATCATCACATAAAGTGTATCTCTTATAATAATGAAAAGAATTGCATTGTCTCCCCATACACTGTGTACGTGCACATACAGCACACATACAGACAATACACTACTAATCAATAAATGTAGCACATACTCAATCGTATGTCTATAGATACACACATATATACATACCGTCGTCATTTATCATTCCAAATTATCCTTTTTAATAATGATCTGATTCCATTATCTTTTTTGCCAGCTCCTCCAAATTACTTCCTAGCTCAAACATTTAAAATTAACTATCAAGGATTGGCCTTAAAAAATTTCCTGTAATTTTCCTTTTTTTTCAATTTCAATTTCACATAAAATAATAACAATAATAATAATTAAACACACACAAGAAAAAAAAATTCTTCTTGTTTAAATTCTTGTATGGTTTTTTTTACACTTTACACTTCTCTTCTCTTTATTGTACGACTGTGTAAATTTATATGGCCAATCCCTTCAAAATCACTTTTTACAACTATTTTTCTTAATTAAATTTGAGATTCTTATGACTATTTCTATAGTTAATCAATTAAAATGATAGTAATTGTGTGGATTTTGCACTGGTTTTTGTCTTATTTTCACAGTTTATTTATTAAAATTGATTAAAATTAGTGAGGAGACATTTACAACAAATCTTAATGTTGTGGTTTGGAAACTTGGTCGTTAGGTGGTGCTTATGTCAAATGCGTTGAGGGCGTACGCGAAACATGTCTGTTTTTGTTTTGATTTGAATTTCAAAAAGTGAACGTTGGATTTTTGATGGAAAATCACTAAAAAACACTAAAAGCACCAGAATTTTTGCATTAAGTCGTTTTATAGTCTAATTTTTATACAACATTGTAAAAAAATATCCATGACATCTTTTTCTAGAATAATTTTTTGAAACACTCGCTCAATTAGGTCAAATCAATTCAAATCAAGTCAATTAGGTCAAATATGACAAAGTTTATGGTTTTTGAAAGTTTTTTTCTTTTTTTATCAAAAAACCGTTTTTTATAAACCGAAACTTAAAATTATACCTGAAATCTCATTTCCAGTTAGCATAAATCTAAAGAGAAAACCTACAAAATTCTTAAAATTATCAAAAATGCATTAATTTTTAAAATGCCTTGCTAAAAAATCACTCAATTCACTTTTTATTTGCATGATAAACAAATAAACAGTTAATCGTACGCAATTCTTTTGCCAATGCACCTTTCAAAGCACACAACACACACACTCACACAAATAAACAAATAAAAAATATACACTTCAAAAAAGTCTACACATCAAAATTCACATTCAACACTTCATATCGCAGAGCATTTCATTTCTCTGTTTTTTGCAAAAATTATCGCTAAAATCGCCGAAAAAATTTATAAAAAAATTAAAATAAACAAAATAAAAGTGAAGCAAATCAATTTTAATCAACAAAATATTACAAAACCGTGTAAAAATCGTTAAATTCGTGTAAAATCTGTATTTTTTTTTATAAAGTGAATTGTTCATTTTTTTTCTTCTTTCATTTCATTTCACTATCGTCGTTTCATATGCCTACACATAAAAAGTAAAGAAAAAAAAAATAAAATAACATAAAAAGTGAGAAATTTATTCAAAGTACAAGAAAAATTAAATTAAAATGTTAAAATAAAACAACATTAAAACAAAAAATCAATTTAAATTACAATCCAATTACATTAAATTTTGTCATCAATCATCAAAAATAATTGCGATCCATCCAATAAAAAACAGTACCTGTAATAACAAGATTCAATGAAATAATTTTTTTAATCATCATCAATAAAATAAATATTGAAATAACAAATATCGAAAAAAAAATCATAATTCATGTGCTAACTAAACATAAATAATAACAATAAAAAAAATTGAAGTGCTGACATGCAATGAAAAATAAAAATAAAAAAAAATTTATGAGTGAAAAAATTCAATAAAATTAAAATAAAAAGGAAAATTTTAAAAGAAAATTAGCGGCCTCGCAATGGTTAAAATCCAAAAACTTTCATGTTTTTAAATGAAAATTATCATACAAACAAGGAAAAGTCAATAATTTTTTATGTTTGCGGTGTTGTTATTACTCTTGTTTTATTAATATTTCAACAACTGCTCAAAAAACATAATAAAAATGTGTTGTTAAATTGAAAGGAAGAAGGAAATTCTAGTATAATTTTCAAATAATAATAAAAAAAATTATCATAATAAATATCACTTTTTTACTACACACACAAAAATATGAAATATAATTTCTTACCGTTGTATTACATTGCGTTCGTGTTGCTGTCAACGATTGTGACGATCACACGTAAGTTTGAATGTGCTTAATTCCGAGGAATTTCACTAATTCATGTAATTTACATTTAATAGATTGTTGTTCAAGCAGAAGAATGCCCCAACGAAGGCCGCCCTCATCCAGCTCCACCAATATACGAACACATGAACCTCGAATTATCATTACAAACACCCATTCTGACACTTTATTGCCATCATCGGTGTCTTCCCCGTCATTATCACCAGTTCCGACAACATCTGTCAAATTTACAGACAATTATCCATCTGTGTCAATTTCATCGTCATCATCATCATCCCAACCTGGTGTCGTCCAAGGAGGACAACCAGTGACATCAACCACATCAACAAGTACAAGTACAACACAAGAAACCAGACGACCGAGTAGTGGCGGTACAACCACCACAATTAATGACTCAAATTGTACGAGCGATTATCGAAAACACTATTGTCTCAATAATGGCATTTGTTTTAATTATACGATTCAGCAAAATTTTACACTGTTATCGTGTCTCTGTGCAGACGGATTTTATGGTGAAAGGTGCGAAGACAAATATCTTGAGGGATCGTATAGTACAAGTAAGTTCGTGCTCAGACCACACATTTTTTTCTACTCATATTTTATATTTTTTCAATGTATAAAAGGACAATAGATCAAAGCGATCAGACAACCACAAAAAAATCACGTACAAAAAAAAATTAAATTTCATCCCTTTTACTAAAAACTACTCATTTTCATTATGTATTGCAAAAAATAAAACGAAACACATGTAACATGTTTAGATTTTTTTTCATTTTATTTTTAAATTTGAAATGAAATTAAATTCAAATATTGATTTATTTCATGTTTTTTTTTCAATGTTTGCGGTTTTACTTTTAACTGCATATTCATACTGTGTTGAATCCATTCATCAAAAAAAAGTTCAAATAAAAATAAATATACAAGTAAAATTTGAGGCAATAAATAATGAAAATGATAATAAAAATTATTTTGGAAATATAAAATTAAAAGGAAAATAGAAAAAAAGTAAAAATATTGACATGGCACGCACATTAGGCAGGGATACTTAATTTGGCTTTCATGATCGTCCCTAAAACTTGTAAATCAAGGAAATGTATTTTTCAGTTTTTACTTGAAATTAAATTGGAAGAATGAAGATTTGGTTAAATTTTACCAAAAAAATGAAGGAAACGAACCTGGAATGAAACTTTCAATTTATGATTCATTGAATTTAAACAATATTTTTTGGATTTTTGTATTCTAGACCCAAATCTCATTCGTCTCCCAACTGATGTGCATTGATCTGAGGCCAGTGATCAGTGAAATTTCCAAAAACTCTCAGAAATTTTCCGCTCAGAACCAAAAACCACTATTTTGATATCGATTCATGACGCAATCTCACCAAAATATTTGTCATTGAATATTTGAATAGAAAAAAATCTCAAGCATATTTGAAAAATAAAATTAAAGTAAAAAAGTAAATACTTTTACCTTCCAAAGAAGTCTCAACATACAAAAAAAAAAAGAATACTTATTAACAATTCAACACAATACAGTGCAAATATTATAATTATCATTTATTAACCGACACGCACACATACATGGAGAAGGTTGATGGCAGTAAAAAAAAAGAAAGAAAGAAAGAATAAAAATAAAATAAAACCATATTGCACACAAAATATGCATTTTAAATGCATTAAATGTGTGTTTACGTGTGTGTGCGTCGGAGTACGTACAATTTATTCTTCAGTTCTTTTTTTTTTGTTATATTATTGTTGCATACCTGAGTGCATTTCATATCAGAATTTATTTCCATTATTATAACTGAACTCACCTGGATTTAATCACACGTGCCTATTTCGCACATCATGTGTTACATTTTTATCTGTATTTTTTTTTTACCTTTCTCTCATTCTCATTCTTACACACATTTAAATGTTTTTTTTCTTCTTTTCATTGTTACAGAAATGCGATCTAACAAACATATAATGTTACATATTGCCAGCATACAATATGGACTCGTCGCATCAATGGCTGTTGTGCTAGTGGTATTTTATGTTAAAAGTTATGTTACTACAAAATACAAATTGACAAGTAGTAAGAAATGATGAAAAAGAAGATGATGATGTAAAAATTTATACAATAACAAAAAAAAACATAACATTTTGTGAGATTAATAATTAAAATTAAATTAAAGTCAACATTAACCAGGAGATACAATTAAAATAAAATATAAAGGAAGAAAACCGGACACCGGCGAACTATTACTGACATACGCTGTACAATAAATTTATAACCATTTTTTTTTCTTTTTTTTGTGTTCGTATCGATTCTTTCAATGTTATTATTATAAAATATTATAATTATAATTATTAGTATAAATTATAAAAAAAACAATTTTTTTTTTGAACTTTGTGTAAATATTAAATTATTACTATTAAAATTATAAATATTACTATTGAAAAGTAAATAAAACTTATTTAACTCGCTCATTTTTTTATATTAAATTTCTTCTCATGTTATTTTTTTCATTTAAATTGCTTAAATTAAATTAAAATACCGTTAAATTTAAAAAAAAATTAAATTTAAAAAAAAACCGTTAAAAAAAGTTAAATTTAAACAAATTAATCATAAAACTAAAGTTACTCAATGTAAATCCAAATAAAATTACAATAAAATGAATCACAATAAAATCACAGAGAATTAAAATTAAATTTAAAACTGATACCAAAAATAACCGAAATTTTATTTTTAAATAATAATAATTGATGATCTTCAAAATTATTCAGTGAAAATATATATGAACAAACAAAATACGTCCATTTTATATAAAAATTAATGTTAAAATAAAATTAGATAAAATAAGAGATAAAATAATGTTAAAATACTGATTATTGATTAATGATAGTTTAGTTGATAAGAGAATAAGCAGCTACAAATAAGGGTTAGAAATGTTTTAATACTGATTTTAATGATAAAAATCTCTGAGACTTCATTTTAAGGTGAAAATGGCATTGAAATGGTCGATGCATTAATTTTAAATGAAATTAACTGACTATTGATGGGTTTGTGCAGACACCAGGATTCGTTGAGACCGTGGAGGTGCTCTTGAAAGGCTTGACCTGGGTTTTTGATCATTCGACTTGGTTCAATTTCCATTAATCCAATTAAAAGTCAGTTATAAATTCTTCCAACTCGCTTCAATTTATTTGAATTTTAACATACAAATAACACATCACGCGACACATTTTTAAATTTAAACTCATATTCAACTAACAAATGATCTCAAAAAAAATTACAATGCTTTGAAATGAAAGCCACTTCCTATTGTTTGTACGTACACGAACAATTTACAACACAAGTATTAAAAAAATAAAAATTATAATGATTTTTGTTTGTTTTTTTCTTCATTTTTATTGTTTTAATGCAAAATATGCAGTTAAAATGATTAATTTTGGTCAATTAAGTTTCATATACACACACAAAGTGTATTTTAAGTCAATTTTTTTTTAAAATGAAACAGTTCAGGAAACTGTAGGTGTCTTATATATTTTTTTTTTTTTGTTATTTCGTTTCTTTTTTTTGTAATTTTATTCACATTAAGTTGAAATACAAATTTTTGCATGTTTTGGGTTTTTTTTTCACGATCTCTATGAAAAAAAACTAACTGTTTCTGTTAAAAAAATTACTTTTTGAACTCTCAAAATTGAGGTTAAATGATGAAACCCCAATAACAATCATTTTTTTATTATTACATTGAACAGGTGTTAACTTAATAAATTTCTACCATAAAAATAAAAAAAAATAAAACTAACAAGAAGAAGAATAAAAATGCGAATAAATGAGGTGATAAAAAGTAAATAATGAAAAAATAAACATCATACTTAAAATATTACTAAACATTAAACAATATTTTCATGCTTGATCGAATTTCATCAAATTATGAATTATTTCTTCTTCCGAATACAATACCACATACAACACATGTAATTTTATATTTCACTGTAAAATTTCAATGTAAAATTAACGAAAACTGCCTTAAAAATGCATTTTTGTATCAATTTAATCAAAAATTACTGTAAGCAATCTTGAAATGAATCTGTAAAGCGTTAAATTTCCTTTAAATAGGGCTTTTATATGATAAGTGACATCATTTTTATACAAAAAAAACATGTAATTAATATTATAACAATAAATAATTAGTCAGAAAAACAAAACAAACACCATTAAAATAGAATAATTATATGAAAATATAAAAGATAACGAAAAACAATTAAAATGAGAAGTAAAATAAAAAAAAAAACTAAACACATGCTTTTTATATGTAAACAATAATCATCACAAAACAATCAAAAGAACATAATTATAGTATTTTTATAAATATTTTTTTTTTTTAAATGAATAAGAAAGTTAAAAAAATTTACAGAGATAAAAAGATAAACAAAAATTCAAACCAAAGTTTTTCATTTACGAAATTTATCTCGTGTTTTTTCAAACTTACAAAACCGTTCATGCAATCGTCACAATAAAAATAATAATTAAAATCACTGATTTTGCTTTTTTCGTTATTATTATTATTATTTCATAATCAAAGGAACATAGAAAGAAACTCATAGAACCATGGCAAAGAATTTAAAATGAAAAAAAAATGAATGCTCAGAATTTATGCTTTTAATTTTCATTTGAAACTTTCGTCTAAGAAATGTGAAGATTGTGCCAGGTCACTTTTATTGTGATTTTCTTCTTAGACGCTTTTATTTGCATTATTTGCATCATTCGCACTAAAAAGTTAAAAATCAGGTTTGCTTGGGACAATCAACGCTTAACCTGAATTGACCAATCGTGAAGCACAAGGCACAGTTTTGTTCGAAATTTCCCGTTCGATTTGGGTTAAGGTCAAATTTGACCTTTGCACATTCACCTAATTCAGAAAATTCTTTTTTTTGATTAATTCTATTTCAGTATGAAGTAAAAAAACTGCAAGTCTCTAGCTCCTCAGACCATTAAGGCACCTTGCGAGTAATCGTGAAGCAAAAATTTATGATAGTTGTTATTTTTGACTTTTTAGTGCGAAGTTCAGAACAGTTCTAAGAAAATTATTAGTGGTCATGATAATTTGAGCAGGTGCAATCTTCACTAACATTTCATTCCTTTTCACTTAAATCTTCAGTTTAACATACACTTTAAAGAAATTTAGCATTTAAATCAAAAAGACGCGTTAAATAAAAAAGCATCAAAGAAATTATAAAAAAATAATTGTAATAATTATTATTTTGTCATTTTTTTTTCTACTCTATTTTCAATTCAATTGAGAGCTATAATTTCTATTTGTGAATATTTCATGTAGGATGACAAAAAATTTTTTCTTTAAATTTTTATGCTCATATGAAAAGAAACTTGAATGATATAAAAAAATAATGATAAAAGAGAGGGGAAAGTGTTGTCATTATAATATTAAAATAATAATAATTATCATTGTTAAACTTTAAAAGCAAACAAATTAGGTGACATTCATTTTAAGATACAAAAATACAGTTTTGTACTGAAAATCATTCAAGTGAAAATATTCATATTTTATATTTTTTTAAAAAGTAAGAATAAAATATTTGAAATTGAATTTTAAATTCGGAAACATGAAATGACATGACAAATTTTCCTTGGGTCAAGATTTTCAATTAACATTCCACTGAAATTTCGTACTAATTGAAATTTCTTGATTGAACTGTTATAATTTTTTTTGATTTGAATGAACTCAGAGAAAAAATAACGTAAAAATTCAATAATCAAAAATTTTTAATAAAAAAAAGGCCGTAACAACTTAAATTGATGTTTATTGATCATTTGACTCGGAAGTTTAAGGTCACCCTTGCGAATTTCATTTAAAAGTTTGTAATTTCCCACCAGATGGCATGTTGCTTTTAAAAATCAAGGTCAAAGAAAACCTTTGAAGATACTCACATTAAACTTTTCTGTTGAATTTGAATTTTGACATTTGTTTTCAAACTCAGCCTAAATCGTATGGAAACTTTAAATTGGATAAAAATTTATCAAAAAAGATTCACGATAACTTTTCTTTGGTGCCCAAATTTAGCACTAGAGGACGGTCTTGTCTCATCTCCCCCTCCAAGTTCATATCAGTAAACATCAATTTGACTTGAAACCCCCTCAAACTTCATTTATTAACATAAAATCATACGTTTTTTAAAAGTATAAGTCTGATGATGATAAAATTGATACAAGCATGAATTAAAATAACAAAAGTAACAGTAATTGTATAATTTTATAATAATAAGTATTAGATAAAATTAAATTCAAATTAAAATTAATACTAAAGATGTTCCAAATGAATTCAGTTACAAGATTAATATTAATAATATGAATCATAATTTAGTTGTAAATCACCAGTGATGTGCTTCTGAATAATTTAAATATATAATTAATAAGAAATTAATTGATTTAATTTAATTTAATTTAATTGTATAAAGTATTATTATTATTATGATAATTATGAAAATTAAAATTAAAATAACAAATTTGTTAATGAAAATGAATAAAAATGAAATGCCTTCAAAATAAAAAAGTTAATAACAAAAAAATTATTGTTTTTTTTCATATTAATCTTAATAATTTGAATGAAAGCGGATTAAATGCTTCAATAAACCTCTTGAGGTTTCATGCTTAATTGTGGCACGAGTCATCGATGAACTGGATTAAATTTGAATTTAAATATCATTATAAAAAAAATTGAAACAAATGGCTTATTGTTTTTTCTTTAAAAGTACACTCGACTTAGTTATGTAAAAAATATTGGTAACATATTGTTTATGGCTTTTGCTTCCTCTTAATTTTACTTTAACTCTTATATTCTTGACCACATTTTAAAATTTATTCAACTTTTCTTATTGTCTCTTATTGTTTTATTTTTATATTTAAATTATATTAAAAAAAAATAATAATGAGAAGTGTGCTGTTTGCATATTTTGTGCATTCTTCTGTTAAATTTCGGTTTTATATCAATTTAAAGTACGTCTGGATTACGGAGAAGTATAAGGAAAAGAAAAACGGTTCATTGGACATGGACATTGAACTGGTGGACACACAGTTTGCTGAGCTGAATTAAAAAAAAAATATTGATGAGTGTCTTTGTATTTAAATTCTGGGGAGATGTCAACTACGAATTTCGTCAAATTAAGACATGAAGATGTTCAATACAAATATTTTTTGTTTCTTTTGAATTTTGGGGTTTAACCGATGACATGTGTTACTAAAAAGTTATATGACTTGTTATTTTTTTTGATATTACAATGAAAAAATAAAGATGAAATGAAATGTCTCAGGTGCTTGTAAAAATATCAAGAATTTTTTTTTGAATTCATTCCGACTTATTCTGACGGATATTGTAAGAAAAAAAATTTAGAGAAACGGTCCATGGAAACACTGTGAGTTGAAATTGCCTCGCAAAGTGCATTAGACGAGTAACTTCTTTCTTAAAATCAACGAGAAATGCTCTTCAAAGTTAAAGTGCCCAGAAATTGATTAAATACCATTCAGATTCCTTTGAACTGCAAGCTTAGATCTCAGTCGTCTTCGCTAAATTTTCCTTAAAATTGTCAGAAATCCGTTTCAAATTGCATTTCATTTTTAATTTAAATCCATTTTTATTTAAATATTTCAAATGTGGTCAAATTAAAGGTAAAAACTCACACAGAGATTTCTCAATTTAATTTAAAAGTGAAAAAAAAAACTTTCAAATTCCCATTCATTCAGTCATTCATTGAATTCCGAATAAATTCAAAACAAAAACAAATCAAAAGAACCCAAAAAATAACAAAAAAAAAACAACAAAATATAGACATTAATAATGACCATTTACCTACCTGTGATATGTTTCCATTTGTGTTTATTTTGTATTTCGTTCTGCTTTTGTGTAAATATTTGCCGATAAAATGAGATAATTACAGGGGACAGAGCAACAAATTAACAATAAAAGGTGGATAAAAGGCACAACATCTATCACCATTTAAAACTTATTTTATCATTATCATGTTTTTTTTGTTACTTTTTTTTTTTGCTAAATGATGCATTGAAGCGGCTTTTTCTTATAACTTAATACAAAACTTCTTCTTCTTGTTCTTCTCAATTTGACCGACCAATAAAAATAAAAATTGCATGTTATAATTTATTATTAAAATATTGATCATTTGTTGATTCTTTAAATTGAGATGATGAACTTGATGAGCCGACAACAGAACAGAAAGCAATTTAAATGTGATAATTTGCAGTTGCAGATGAAGACCTCCAAAGATGAAATTTGCTTTGGATTTCAATCCGAATTTTAATTTCTCTCTTAATTTAAGGTTTTTTTTTTGTAAAGCAAAGAAAGTGAGTTTTGATGAACATTTCACATGAATGACATACCGAGACTTGATTAATGGTGTTGTAATGCATTTATTTAATAGTCCAACTTTTACTCTACATGACATTCACCGTACTAATAAGTTTTGTATTGTTCTTGTCACGTTTTGAATTTACATTCTAAAAATAAAATAATAAAGATAAAACTGGTTCTAGATGTAATTGTTAACCGAAAAGAATTCTTTTTATGTCCCACGTTAAATGTGATATTTGAACCCACATATAACAAGTAATTTACTTTTTACTCTTACGTTTGAATTGAAATTTTGATATTAACAGACAAGAAATTGATAATTCTAATATAATTTTTTTTTTTTGAATCGAGGCAAAAGAAAGGCTTTTCACCACAAATTTGGAAACATGATTTCTGATGGTAAGCCCTTCAATATTTTGAAAGCCTTTTCACCACAAACCTCAAAATATGACTTCTGATGGTCAGCTCTTCAATATTTTGAAAGGTCTTTTCACCACAAACCTCAAAACATGACTTCTGATGGTCAGCTCTTCAATATTTTGAAAGGACTTTTCACCACAAATCTCAAAACATGATTTCCATTGGTCAGCTCTTCAATATTTTGACAGAATTTTTCATGCGAAATCTCAAATCATGACTTTTGATGGTGAGACCTTAAAAATGTATGAAAATGGAGCACTTACCTTGTCTCCTTAAGGAATCTTATGTCAAATTTTTCCGTCCACCCTCATCATAACTCGAGCAGCTCAAAGCATTTGATCATTTTCATTGCAATCCATGAAACTCAAATGTCAAATTTCATAAAATTTTTCTCTCAATAATCATTTTTTTTTTGGTTTTTATTTTCTTCTTAAAATTTTATATAATATCATTATCATTATTATTAATTTCATTTTAATAATAATAGGATTCTTTTTTTTTGTTGCTATTTTTTCTCATTTAATATGTTTTTTTTTTATTTGTGCTTCCATTTTATCTTATTTTTTTTTACTGTCTTAACCATAAATAGTTTTCATTTTCATAATAATAATTATAAACTTCTTTCAACTGAACTGATTACATTTTTGTTTTTTTTTTCACTTATTTTGATACAATTTTTTATTATTATTTTTATATACTTTTGATAATTTTAATTGTAATTTACCTATTTTCCCTACTTTTTTATATTACTTCAGTTTATATTTCATTTTTGTTTCGTTAAGCGTATTATTCTCTTCTTGTTTAATTTTTTTTCTTTTAATTTGTATCGTATTTGAATTTAAAATGTGTTCTATTGTTATTATTTTCAGAAAATTCCCTTTAAACTATTTTTTATTATTATTTCATTTTCTTTTGTGTTCAAAACATCACTTTTCTTCTTCTTAAAATTTATATTGTTTATTAAATGTAAGTTTTTTTTTTGTTATTTGTGATCTGTGCACATTTTATACAAAAAGGAAAATTTTGTTGTCTATTATTCATTTTCATTTTCATTCATTCATATAATTTTTTCTTATAATAACATTTTAATCCGTTTGAAATATAAATATATTTTTTTATATATATGTATAAATTTTGTTGTTATCAAACAAAATACGTAATAATATACTTCGAAAGTGTTGTTTTTCTTTTAAATTTTATATATACCTGTAAATTTTTTCTTTACTTTTAGTTTATCATTATTATTATTAATTTTTTTTTTTATTTTCTTTGTAATGTTATCTAAATTTTTTAATATTATGTTTTTATATGATTCTATTCGTTAAATTTCATTATGTGTTTATTATAAAAAACCGTTTTTCGTGGAATTTTCATTTAAAATGGAATGAAAAGTTAAATGCTTTAAGATGATTAGGAAAAGTTTTCTTCATTCAATTGATTCTGTTATTTATTGAAAAACTCATTAGTTGAGGTGGTGAAAATGATGTATCGAAATTAAGATTTGAAAATAAAATATTTTAAATTTGAGAGCGGTTTTGTGATTTTTTCAAAAAAATATGAAAGTCATTAATTTTATGTTAATATGAAAACTTTGTTAGATGTATTAAAGGGTTGAGCAACTTCTCAGGCATTTCGTAAGGAAAATCACACTATACAAGACAGTTTGTTCGCCGTCATTCTGTCCCTGATCGTTATCCACAATTTCGGAATGGTCTATCGGAGCGAAGTTGTAAAATGAAAGAGCTCATAAGGATCATTTATAACTCATCAGCTTTGAGATTAGGCTCCAGAGCCTCCAAAGCCTGAAAACCGTACAAAAACGGTTAAAAATTTAAAAAAATTGCTTTTCAAAAAGATTGTGTATGGATGTGTATTGGATAAAGGAGCTTATAAAAATGAATTTTAACTCATTAGCTGTAAGATTCGCTTCCAGAGCCTGAAAACAGTTAAAAGCTAAAATTTGAACATGGAGGATTTTACAAATTTTTTTAAAAAGGCAGAAACGAGTCCCATCAAAATTCACCTTTCTAAACCGTAGGTAAGACCATTAAAGATGACCATATCCATTATCAGCAAACGGCCGTATGAGATTCACGTCTCCAAATTGGCAGAGTAAGAGCAAGGAAGTGAAAAAAAAGAAAGAAGTGCGTTTTCGAAAACAGTTTGAAAAGTAAATTTCTGGCTGTGAGAATTTTAAATCGCAAAACCACTCTCATATAATTTTTTGTATTAAATTTCATGTGCCTACTTTCAAAAACTTCATATACAATAATTTTCTTCTTCATAACATTATTTTTTCATTTAATTTTCTAGCTATTTATAATATTATTGAACTCTTTTAATACAACTTTAATTTAATTCATTTTACTATTACAGTGAAGTCTCCATATAACGAAAAATAAATTGTACGTAATGATTCTAAGATGACTTTCAAAGTCAGTATCTATAGAAACTGTAGATCCATGGAAACTGACTTGTCATTTTATAAAATCATTACTTACAGCTTTTTCTCACTATATGGAGACTTGACAGTAGTTTTTTTTTTAAATTTAATTTCATTTTAAACCTTTAATATAAAATTCATAGGACATTTGCAACAATTTTCATCACATTTTAATCATTTTATTTTTATTATTTATATGTTTTTAATTTAATATTCGATTATAATTTATTATTTATTTCTATTATCATATGAACAAAATCATATCATAATTACACAGCTTAACAAAATGAAATCGATGTGCTTGCTTTGAGAAATCCCGAAACACGTCAAAAAGATTTTTCAATCCTGATTATTTTCCACTTTGAAATTTTAAAATTCACTGATTCGTGTTTGTTTTATGAAATAATGAAATTTGTATGGAAAAGAGTCATTTCCCCTTTAAGTTGAAATTTTTACATATCAAAGTTTTAACTTTTCTTAGGTTAATTTTCTTCCAAAGTGTCAAGTAATTTATATTTTTAGAAAGTAGGCAAAAATGACTAACAGAAAATATAAATTTTATCAGAATAAGCCAGCATAATATTCAATTTATATTAAATTTTGTTCTAAAAATACGAATAAAAATGAGTTTTTTCTCTTTTTTTGTATATGTTACCTGAAAAAGCCCAATATAATTGGACAAACTATGTTAAAATTTTTATTTTCTGTTAGTTCTTTTTGTCCTCTTTCAAAAAATATAAATTACTTGACACTTTGAAACAAAATTAACCTCAGAAAAGTTTAAACTTTTATATTTAATAATTTCAACTTAAAGGGGAAATGACTCTTTTCCATACAAATTTCATTATTTCATAAAACAAACACGAATCAGTGAATTTTAAAATTTCAAAGTGCAAAATAATCAGGATTGAAAAATCTTTTTGACGTATTTCGGGATTTCTCAAAGCAAGCACATCAACTTTTTTTTGTTAAGCTGTGTTATTTTTAAATGTAATAAAATATGTGATTAAAAGGTTTCTTTTTCAATATGATTACAATCATAGAATTAGGCAGTCTGATAATTATTTTAATTTATTATTATTATCAATTAAATTAAAATATTATTTGTTAAAATGTGCAGTGTTAGTTGATTTTTTTTATTTATTCACTTATTTAATTTAACTTCAAACATTCATATACAATTTATTTTTTAATTTACTATAAATTTTTCATATATATCAGAATAGTAACAAGATTTTCTTGTCTCATATTATTTTACTTTAAAATGTTTTAGTTGACTTTATTGGTCCATTTTCACGAATGCGAATATCGCATTTAAAAATTGTTTGATTTTTCAAAGTTTTAAATTCAAACTATCTATGAAACGACGAAAAACTTTTTTCATTAGCTCAAAAATGTTAAATATTTTTTGAAAAAATGTAGTAAAAAAGTATATTCAAATTAAATTAGATAAATTTTCCCGATATTTCATTTCATACAAATGTTTCATACAAAAATTTCATGTTAAAAGTGGTGTATCGTGTATCATTATCGTTTATAATAATAATAATTTAAATTTATACTACACTTTTACACATTATTCATATTGATTTATTGTATTAAATATAATATTTTTTTTCGTATTCATTTATTTATAAATTTTCTATCAGTTTTTTCATTTAAATTCACTACAAATTGTATTTTTTTTAACATTTTATGAATATGTGCACTTAATTTTTATTTATCTCTCATTTAATTTTATTATACATATTTTTTTTTTTTTTTACTTTAAATAACATGATGATACAAATATTTTTTATTTTATCATTATTTTAATGTTAACCACATTTTATTTTATACAATTATTGTTATAATAATAATAGTCATTATTTTTTTATTATCATTATATCGAAATATGACATTTTTGTTTTTTAATTTGGAAATTTTATCGAAATTCTATTATTGAAATATTTTCGATAAAAGGTTTCACTTTAATTTCAATGTTTTTTTGATGATGAAACCAATGAAAATTTGACAAATTGATTTATATTTTCATTTGTAATCCATTTCAATGAAATTGATACCAAATTGGATATAATTTCAATTTTAATATGAAAATCATAATAATATTAATTACAAAAAAAAAAAACAATTAATTGCATATTTGTTTCAACTTTTCGCAAAAATAACATTTGTTATGTCAGAAAATTAAAATAAAAAAATGAAATGATGACACGTTGACAACAATTATAAAAATAATTACACGTGTCATGTTTTATTTTAATGTTTTTCTGTTTAAATGTCACTCATTATTAAATTTTTCAATTTTTTTTTGTATCAAAAGTTCACTTTTTACTGTATATAAAAAAATTTACGTTTAATTTTAAAATAAAAATTAATTATCAATGTAAAATAAAGATTATGGATTAATTGTCGGATTTTTTAGCTTTGACATTTGAATATTTGTCATTTTGATATCAATTGGAACACGTGTATCGTATAATGTGGGTGCTTGTAAGATAATACCAGCCGTACCCACAACTACTGCTATCGTAAAAATCCATAAGAAAAGACGATCAAGCACCATTGCGACGAATTTCCAGTCCTCTTTTACCTGTTACGAGAATTTTGATATGAATTGAAAGAATTTCATTGCATTTGAATTAAGACTCACCCTCGTACTGTCCTCTTCTTTCCTTGTGTGATCTGCAATGTATGTTACACCATCCATGGCTTTGTGTAACTCGGGACACGCATGCCATCGACTTCGCATCATACATGGAGGTGGCATCTCTTGAGGTGCTGGCTTTGGTGGTGGTTCTGGCACAACCGCAGGCATTTGTGAATCATCTAAATCTGTTTCAATGAAATTTCATTCAAAAAAACATTGAAAGAAGCAAAAAATAAGCATACCATTATCATTAAGTAAGTTACTACTAGCACTAACTACACCATTTGCAGCTGTTGGCATTTTTGGTGTCACAGCTGGGAGTATTGGTGAACCAGGGTGTTGATAATTTGACAGATCTACCAAAAAAAAAAGAAAAATGATATCAATTTATGAGACATGGCAAGGCAAAAAAATGTAAAAGGATTAAATTAAATTTCAATTTCTCATCAATCTAAGCATTGGACCACATAAATTCTTATCCAATTCATATAAATTCCAATGATAAACACACACACACACATACAGTTGAATAAAGATGTAATTGACCCTTTTTTTCTCATATCATCTCATACTCTGTTAAATTTTTCCTTATTTTTTCCTCTCTTTAATTAGATTTTATCAAATTTTTATCCGAATGTTCACACCATTTATTCATTCAATGCAATATGTTACCACTTCGATTAAAGGAAGTCGAGAGATGAAAAAAAAAAATATTATATCATTAAATAATGAGACGAGATAAAACATAAAGGAGAAGAAAAAAAGGATTTTGTATGATTCTATGTTGAAGAAGTTGGAATTAGACAATGACTGAATGAAATATTAGATGACACAAATTACAACATTCAATGACAACTGAACTGAAACACGTACTTTCAAATTTTTGTGAAAGGGATATCATGAAATGGAACATGTTTCGTTCGAATAAGTTGAAATGAAGGTATTTTTCCATGTTTTACCCTTTTTCTAGCTTTTTCAAGGAAATTTCATTTCAATTTCTAGGTAAATCAATGGCATGTGATGTTAAAAGTCAAAAATTAATGGTGTGCTTACCTGTGTGAAATGGTAACGGGATATCGTCCATTAAATCTAGTGTCTGTACTCGACTTAATCGTGAGTGATGATGTGGTGACGGTTGTTTAGATGAACACATCTTTGGACTACCATGTAATCTACAAGTATTTATACTAATTGTTTCCATGTCTCTGTAAGATGAAAGTGAATTAATTTAAAAAAATTTATTTCAATTCAACGTTGAGTGTTACCTATCACATGAATCTACAATATGATGATCTAATAGTAGACTGGGCTCAAAGTTGCCCAGTGATGGTGGTGGTGGTAAAGGCGGTATGTGATCTCTCAATTCCATCGCTCGTACAGTGCGCACCATAAATCTACGAGATGCGTTACTGAAAATGAAAATCAAAATGCAATGAAAATTAATTTAATTTCAAAAAAAATATTAAATTCTTACCTGTAATGTTCATATGTTGAATAGATTGGACGTTTCATGACTAGTAACTTTGGTAGGTGTTTTATAAAAACTGTGCGAACCCAAGGCGCCATTGTATGTGTCTGAGGTGATCGAAAATGCACATTTAGGACAACAACTGTGATGCATATGCTGTTGAAATGAAACGAAAAGTAAGTTTTTGGATGGATTATTAATCAATTTTCGATTCAAAGCATCAAATTTGTCACATAGACACACAAAAATTAATCCAATGTTTATGACAAGTGACCTTTAATGAATTTGCAAAACTTTATCTGGTAAACAAAAATAAGAAAAAAAAACCACTAAGGACACTCTTCATTTATCATCAACAATTTAATTTCATCACAAATGAGCCTTTTGGGATCGAGACGAAAAATTACTTCGACTCGTCTTGAAATTGGACGAACGTGACACATTTTTTCGATAATTTTTGAAATTAAGGTTTGAAATCGGCGAGGAATCCCTATCTGTTGAGGACTTTGCTGTAATGAGACTTTAATCTTACTTTTCAAATTTTTCTTTATGAATATTGAGTGTCACTTTGAAATACTTTTTCAATCAGTCATCTGTTTTTCCTTTTTTTGGTCATATTTTTGTTAACTTTTTATGGCTTTCAATACAAAACCAATTTATCTGACTCAAAAAATTGGTAGTATTAAAGGAAAATTATTTACTGGTCATACAATTTTCAATAAAATAGAAATATGACAGTAAATAAGATTTATGGAATTTATTTACTGTTTGATATGAAATGTAAACCCTTTTTTTCGATATTAAAAATATTTTTCTAATATTTTAACATAAAAAAGGTTGATTTCATTTCAAATTTACTTTAATTCAATGAAATTTAATTAAAGCTTATATGGGATGAGGAATGTCAAAAGACTCATAACTCACTTTATGTTAAAAAAATAAAAATAAGTTGAAAAAAAACGTAATAAGATCTTTGAACTACATGTAAAACTTTTTCAAGGTCCTTTGTTTGATGATGTGCGTAAATGTTAATTTTTTTTATTTTTTTTTTGTATTTTCATTATAAAAAGTAGAAAAGTAAAAAAAAAATCCTTATCAAAGAAGGCATCTTATGTGATATGAAAAACACGTGTAAAGTTATTTTAGATTACAACTAACAGCACACACAACAGGAGATAAATGTGAGTCAAAGGCCAAAAAATGAGTAAAATAATAAAAATAATAATAAAAAAAAATAACACATTTGTCTACAACTGTGATCACAAGCTGTGATTTCCATTTCCAGTGAAAATAGAAAAAAATTATGAGAAAATATGAACAATAAAATGAAATGTTTTGGGAAAAAGTTATCATGAAGTTATAAGGGAAAGCGTATTTTGGCTCAAACACCTGTCCCCTGGTTCTAAGAGAAATTTGTACACTCTCTTTTCTCTTAAAAAAAACTTCTCTCATTATCTAAAATCAATATTTATGATGCAAAAAATGCCTTATAAACAGACTTTTGGAAAAGGTGTCCTCAAAAGCGCATTTTCACTGAAATTCAACAAGGAAATCAAAAAAAATATTATTTTATATATTTTTTGTGTGATAAAATGATAAATCATGTGTGATAAATGAAAAAGTCTGTCTATTCCACACAAAAAAAGTTCATAAAATACAAATATATTGATCTCATGTGAACGAAAATATGTCAAATAAATAAAAATTTTCAAGACAATGTATTGAAAATCGATTAGGCTCTTTGAACTTTGAGAAAATATTAAAGGAAAGTTTCATGTCGTTCTAAAATTTCATATGGGCACAAAATTTAAAGTAAATTCATGATTTTATGCTACTTTAAGTTGCAAATTCTATCTTTTACTTGAATTTCATTTGAATATCCCTCTATCAAAACATAATTCACCTGTAATATGACCAAAACTTAATCAAGTGACACAAATTTTATTTATTTTTATGGTAATTATTTTCATATTTTCCATCATTTTATTACATTTTTTATATGATTTGATCAATATTTTCAAAGTGAATCAAATTACGTTCGGACAATTTGATTTCCTTTATTTTTTTATGATGTTTTTTTTCTAGACGAAAACATTCTTTTTGATTTCACGTGCTAAACAAGGAATTTTCTTAATTGAATTTTGATTAACTTTATGAAGGTATGGCCACGAAATTGACCAAAAAAATATTCTGGTTAGTTTTTCTTTACATAAAAATGTTGTGAGATGAAAATATGAAGAAAAAATATGAACATGGACTTGGAAATCAGAGGAATGTGTGATCAAAATAAAGCAAACAATAATAATCTAATGAATGTCTGTGCGTTTTGAGGGTGTTGCCTCTTCTTTTGAATCAATTGATGAACAAAATAAACAGGAAATAGTTTTCTTTTCAATTGTATTCGTTTTACGATGAAAGTTGAACATTGAAATTGGGTCTGTGATTTTACTGTAATGCTAAAATACGTTTATCTTTCATGAAATTCAAGAATTTTTGATGTTGCTTGAGATGAGATAGACTTTAACGGTCAAAATTTTAAAATTTCAAAAAACTTCCGTTATTTTTGTGGATTTTGAATTTAAATTCTTGAAATCTTTTGTCAAAAATGTCGCTTATCGTCCTTTTCGAGTTAAAATATGATGTCAAACTGGTAATTATCGATTTCACTGCATTTTATGTTCGCATTTTCCCATTTCACATTTTCTGTTCTAAATTCTTAACAGACAAACAAACATCAAATTAACTTTTTCAAACATCATTTTATGAAACAGATTTTCTGGAACACAGATACAATGAAACTCTTGTGACAAGAATCACTTAAAGAGTAAAAATGCAATTCAATATTGACATTTCTATCACAAAGTTGAAATTGGGTTGAAATGCATGAAAATTTAACAAAAAAAAAGATGATAAATGTTAAAATGCACACAGAGAGAGAGAAAAAACTGGAATAAAGATTGAATGTGTCACATCCACTATTTTTTTGTCTTTATTCCTCAATCTCCATTTTAAATGCATATTGAATTCATTTAATTTCAGATCATTTTTCATCATCATTTTCATCATACATCAACACACAGTTAAACATCCACCGTATTTTGCAATTAAATGAGTATTCATCTGGGCCTGATTTTGATATGCATAGAATGCATTTGAATGAAAAAAACGTTTAGAAAATGATTGCAATATTTGGTGATGAAAGGTATTAAATTGAAATTAGATTTAAATTTTAAAATGAGATGCAAAAGAAAAAATTTCGAATAAATTTCATTTTCGATATAAATTTTGTGATAAAATGGTGATGAAAGTAAATTTTGCTGTTAAAATTAATGTCTTGGATTCAAATATCAATGAAATATAATTTTTTGGTACAAAAAACTTACCTAAATGTATCGAGTATCATTGTAAATAGTACAAATTTTCCTAATAATGGTACCACTAATGAAGTCGGTGGAATAATCTCAGCTAACAGCAAGAAGAACACAGTGAGCGAAAGCAAAATCGATATGCTTAATGAGACCTGAAACACAAATAACATGAAATATAAAATGAAAAGAATCAAGAAAATGAGAAAAATAAACGGAAAATGTATTTATTATTTAATGCTTTATATTACTTTGTGTTGTAATATTAACGTTCAAATATCATAATATAATAAAATGGTGGTTGTTTTTAACATACACACTTATTTAATGTTACTTTTCTTTTGTGTGTGTGAACTGAAGAAAATATGGGTCTTACTTTGTATGGCCCATTGCTCTATTAGTTGAAAATAACCCACAGGTGATTTAACCCGCAAAAAAGGAACCTTCGTTTGGGAGTATTGTGGGAGTATTGCTTAAATTAATCGTCCACCTTTCTATGGCAATAGAATGACTTTTCCAATTTGAAGGATTCTTGCAAAATGACGGAGGATCACGAGATCTTCATTTTTCTGTCTGCTCCGAGTATTAACGCCACAATTTTAATTGCAGTGCGCTGATTACTTAACCTTTGGACCATCAAAGGCGATTCGTACGTCATATGAGTAAAATGACGTCATGACATCTAAAAACTCTGAATTTGCCTTCTTTAGTGCTAATTCATCACATTCTATTCTTACTTTACTCAAACAATAAAAGAGAAGCATTTTCACAGTCCAAGTCTTTTTATATCCGTGAATGTGAGTGTGAGTGCGTGTATTGTATTATATGATTCGTTTAAAAATACATTTCACAGTTTGTTACATCGCTGATTAAAATGATGATGATGCTTTTCTTCTTTTTATTTTCTTTTGAGATGTTTTATCTTAACTCTCATCCTATTTTATTTATTTTTTTTTCAAATTGTCAGGTTAACACAAAATTTGAATAAGGATACATGAGTTTCAAGTCAGTTCTCATTTCAATTGATTTTTTTACATTAACATAAATATTAACTCAAAAAGGTATTTTTTCTTTTATTATCGAACTCTGTGTGTCAATCAAGCAGTCATTTTGTCATGAAATTCAATTTCAGAGAAACGTCTGGACAGTTACTTGTCAAAATGCTTGACATTTAGGTTAATGTAAGATGAAAAATTTGTTGGTTAAATTTTCATTTTACTTCATTTTTCATTATTACATTTCACTTTAATGTAAGCTTATGAGTTGAAAAAAAAATAACATATGAAGGATAAAGAGATTAAAGTGATTATTGTTCAAAGATTAAAAAGAGAAACAGGTTAAATTCCCGTTTATCGTTGAGTTTTCATTATTATTATTAAGATGTATCAGTAACGTCTTTGTTATGTAAGACAAAAAAAAATGTATGGCTTATGAAACGTTTGGAGTTGGGTTTGGAAATTTTCATTCAATGAAATTTTTGTAGAGATTTCGCTTTTAAATGAAGAAAAACAGCTTTATTTCAGTCATTTCAAAGAAATTTCAGTGAAAAAAATTCGCTTTTGAGGCTGTTTAATGTAATCGTCTGTCTTTGCTCGATCTCATCATGGATTTTGATACAAAAAATGAAATGAAACGTGACACTGAACTTATCATGATTCATGTTTGCTTGATTTTGATTTCAATTTAATTTAAAATTTTTTGAATCTTCTGCCCTAGTTTTACTTTGAAGCTATTAATGATTGTGAATTACAAAACCATTAAAAATTGAAATTAAAATCCTTTTAAAAATTAATTTTAAAAAAATTACAAACGCATTTTGTGACATCTTGGAAAAAAATGAGCATTGTGAGTATGGTCCGTTGTCATGTGAAAAAAATGAATGTAAAAAACTGTTACACAAGTTAAAAATTGTTATACAAAATCTATTCGAATCCCGAATTGGACGGAAATTCGGACAAAACGAGATTGTTTAATGTTAATGATTACGTTCTATTCTTTTTTTTCCATGAGAAAAGTGAATTTCAAGAGAATTTCATTTTAAAGGAGAAGAAATTGTAAAGCGCATCAATTTCCCTTTTCTGTCCCTAACAATACACTTCTCATTATTTTTTTAATGTAAAAAAAAACTCTAATAACAAAGAAACTTTTTTTTTTGTATTTCTTTTTAAAAAGAAAAATCTAATTTCTCTTTCTCATATTTGCACTTCGTTTTTCTTATTCTAAGCATTATTTTTTTTTGTCATGCTTGCTTAAAACGGAAACAATTAAAACCTTTGCTTGTATTTGACTTGATTTCAAAATGAGAAGTTTAAATGAAATCTGTATTTGTTTTATTTTTTTTTTATTCTTGAAAGTAAAAAGCAAACTTACACAATATTATAAAGTACCAGGCACTCCATTTAAAGTCACTTAATTAAATTAAATTCCATTAAATTTGATATGGAAATAAAGTTTTTTGATCTTAATTTTATTACAAATTCAGCTCAATTCAATTCAATTTTATGACAATAAATTTAAATAGTTTTTTCTTGCACTCTGACATTAAACACAAAATGGGAACACACCTTTTTATGATCAGGAGTCTGATTTTTTTTCGTTTTTTTTAAGTCTATTGTTGAACTGTGTTTGCATAAAATTCGTACAGAAAAAAAATACACACATAATGTCACCACAAATTCTCGGTGAAAAGTCGTCGAATTTCAATAAAAAAAAATAACATTCAATGAAAGATTTGAATCCAAATCCCAAGTTTTTGATAATGAAGAAGATGAAAAAAAAACAAAAAATAAATAATAATAAGAATGAATCACATTCGACACGTCTTCTGCTATTTTTTTTTGCGATATGTATATTTATGATGTGTGTGTGTGTGTTTTTTTTCTTTCAATAACATAACGTAATATTTGTGAGTGTGATTTTGAGCAAATTACGTGTTTTCTTGGTGTTTATGAACTTCGTTTTACGTTTTTTTTATGGTTTGTATGTGTGTGTGTTTGTAAAATGAAGGTAAATTGAAAAGGTGATAACAGTCAAACTTACACGTGACTATTTTTAAAAATTGAAACGCGATACAAACATGAAAAAATGTGTTAAATTTGAAAATTGGGCTAATTTTCTTGATTGATAAAGCTATTTAGTACCCTGAGGCTTTACATTAAATGAAATCTTCTTATTCGAATAGAATTTCAATGAAAATTGCATTACAAGGAAAAATTGAGCTTTAAATGGTTTTTTTGGTCACAGGTCTCATAAAATTGACCCACATAACGTAGTTTGATCCATTGAAATGTAATTTTGATTACAATTCAACTACATTGATTCCCTTATTTCACATTTTAATAGAAACCAAACACGAATTCAGTTAAATTTTATTATCCTTTAAAATTCGTTTCTAATCTTTTTTTAATTCACCATAAAATTTCATTGAAGTAAAAAACACGAGTAAATAATCACAATAATAATAAAGATGCATCAAATAATGAGTTCTTAATGCGAAAATTGAAAGTTAAACACTTATTGAATACATAAATTTTGTAGCGAAATACCGATAAAATGTAATAAAAATCACATGATGGTAATAAATTGACACAATATTGATGATGATGTCTGGATCTTTGATTGAAGTAAATTCATTTTTCTCATCATCATCTTCATCATCATTATCTGTGTGTATATGAATTTTTAAAAAAAGAAAAAGAAGAAGACGAAGAAGAAGAATGGCCTGAAAATGTGAAAAAAATCGTCGTCATCATCATCATCAAAAAAACCTATGTGTCAATTATTGAATGCGATTTCATTTTAATGTTCTTCAATTTTCAATACACATTTTCATGTTAGTTCGTATCAGAAATGAGGTTATTAATGTTATGTTTCGTTAAAATATTTGAGAGTAAAGTGGTTAAAAGATTACATTGAACATTAAGTGTGATGTGCACTTAATTTTCCTTATCAATGTGGATGTTGATGTCAATTTATGTTCATGATTTTCCTGTTTTTTTATAATTTAATTTAATTTTTTCTTTTTTTGTGTGATGTGATCGTAAAAGAGCCATCATTTCATTGACAAATATTTGAATAAGGATACTTAAAAGTCATTTTAATGATGATGAAGATGATAAATTTAATGAGATAGCTTAATGTTAATTTTTTTTTCAATTTAAAGATTCATGTTCATGAGAAAAATCGTTTTAAATATCACATATTTGAACGGGATTGTGAAGAAAAGGAATTTTCCTTCGTTTTTCATTTAAATGGCAAAACCTCATGGAGAAATAAAATCAATATTTATCAAAAGATATAACAATTAACTTACTTACCAAAGCCATATATCTACAAAACCCAAAGTTAATTCATTTAGTCGAAAATATTCAGAAGTGTAATAACACTATTTTAATAGACACCACTACACATTTTCCGTATATGTGAAATTACGAAGACTAGTCTATTTTTAAAGGCACGTTATAAGATTAATGATGCTTTTCAAACAGACTTATAAACAATGTAATATCGTATTTATTTACACTCTGCTGCTTTTTCTCCCATCCATGGATTTAGCTCTCTGTGTGTGTGTGAGTGTTATTTTGACCGTCATCATTTGAAATTTGTGTACTTTTTGTGTCTCGCTATCTGTGTGTTTGTGTGTTTTCAAGTTTGAACAGCTCACAAATCTCACACAAAATATTTAGTGGTTTTTTCCTGTGTTTGTGTGTATCTACATTTGATTTGATTTTAATAGATATATTTTTCCTTTCCCTTCTTATTATTTTTCGGAATTCAGGTCCTACTATTGAATTTTATTGATGCGACAATTTAAATGTCACACAGTCATGCCACGCACATCGTGATTGATATTCATATTTGGTATATAAATTTATTTGGATTACACAATTAGACATTATTTCAATTAGACGCACGAAAAACCACATTTGCATTTAGATTTGTTATCTCTTGTTGTATCATCATCGTCAGCATCAGCATCGTGATGGAAATTGTGGAAAAACCATAAAATTTGTGTGTGTGAGTTTTTATTTGAGTTAAGACCTGCATTGCGATCATTCGTAATTTAAATTCATTTGATTTCAGAAGAAATTTGACATTTTTGAATTGAAAATAACAAAAAACCAGGCGTCTCCATTTCAATTAAAACAATTTCATTTCATTTTCCTTTTAATTTTTTGATGGAAAACCTTTTAACAGGACATTACTTTTAATTGATTGTGGTTAAATTAAATACAATTTAAATCAACCATACTTTTATCGATGGTTAAATGTGTGTCGTTACCATGAAAATTATTATAATTCACATACAGTCAGAATTTAATTTAAAAATATCATAAAATGGATTTACTCCACTTGAAATTAATTTTTGAACAATAAAATATTAAATGAGTTCAATTTAGTAAATCAAAAACCACTTTTTTCAATCAACTTAATTTTGTGCATTAATTTTTCTGTTCAACCACATTTGATTGTGCATTTCATTAAAATGAGCGATTTTGAGAGGATTTCTTGTTGAATTGAAAAAAATAGCAGCTTTGTGCAGGCTCATGTTGTCCGTCCGTCTGTTAAAATAACAGAATTTTCCAGAATCGTAGATAATCACGAATTTTGTAAAACCGAGGCGGAAATTTTACAAAATTGTGGAATTTCTCAGGGTTCTGAAAAATCGACAATTTTCCAAAATTGCGGAAACTGCAGAATTTTCTCAACTTACAGAAAAGAGGACTGAGTCACTGCAACTGAAGTTTTTATTCACAATTCTCTCAAATTTATCACGTTTTCACATTTTTCAATTATCAGTTCAACAATACCAAGATAAGTTCAATGTTTCCTTTTAATACTTGTGTAATACTTTAAAAAACTTCCGAATTTGTTCTTTCATTTTGGATCCAAAACATAAAATTTTGTATGATTTTGTATAGATACCGAAATCAGGGCCTCTGTTGTAGAATAAAACAAATGTTAAAATTAACTGAAACTCATAAATTGTTTAATCAGGCTATGAAATTGGGTTTCAAAGGCTAAAAATGGTACTAAAATCCGCTTTAATTCCATGAAATAACTCAATTATTATTTCTTTGCATGTTGGGTGGAGGAACCTCAGGATTCAATTTAACCCAATTGTTTCTGAATTGGGATTAAAAATGGGCTAAAAAATATCTCAAAAATTGGGATTAAGAGCCTGAAAACTGGTTAAAAAATTATTGAAATTCTATGAATCAGTAGTTTTTGTTTGTGGCATAAAGGAGCCAATAATATGTTTGGTTAATTGGGTTTACCTCATAATTTTGAGCGCAATTAGGCTTCAGGTCCTTAAAATCAGTGAAAAAAATCGTTAAAAGCCGTTTGATTTAGTTGAACAGTGCCATTAATTTATGTTTGATGAATGTACTTTTGAAAGTTATTTATAACTTTTAGGTTATAAATTCGGGCTCTTAAGCTTCATAAAGATTAAACTTTTAATTTAAGCACTTTATTTGGTCGTTTAATGGAGATGACAACATCGAATTGCACTTTTCACAGCATTTCAGTGGTTTCGATTTTTGGTTCATATGGAATGTTTTGGATCCAAAACGAAAGAACAACTTCGTAAGTTTCGTTTTTTTGGTCCAACCATAAGTCGAATTTTAATTTATTTGTCGTAATATAATAATAATCATAATAATAATACTACTTTTTATTTCTAACAGAGTCATAAAGTTCCAGTTAGATTAGAATTCAAATTAAAAAGTTATGGGAGATTTAATTTTTAAATGTTTTGCATCCAAACAAAGAATCCTCATAATTTTTAATAATGTGTCCTTTTTTCGGAGCTGCATAAAAATTTAGAAGAGTTTTTATAAAAAAACAATAAGTCTGTTTTTTTGGTCCAATTAGTGATAAAAATATGAGTGCTTAATGATATTCTTAAAAAATGTCAAACTATTGACAACTTTGGGATTTCTAGAAAGTACGAACATTCTCAAAATTTCATTGACTTTTAAAAATCACATCAATATAATTTTTTGTCAATTCAATTCCTTCTATAAATGTTCATTAAATAAAAATGTGAGTATATTGTTCTTTATCATCAATTAACGCAGTACATGTGATATCAGTACAGTTCAATCACATCACAAAGTTCTGTTTTTGTATCAGGTTTATAAACGAATTTATGAAATAGTTTGTTATTGTTTGCCTTTTCTGTTCACCTCATTTAATATTTTATTGTTAAATAATTATTTTGGGGTAAATTTATTTTATAATATTTTTATTTAACATGTCAAAATAAATATCCGTATGTGAACAATAATTATTAATTTTTGATCCTATCATATTCATCTTATCAGTTAAAATGTTTACTGGTATTACTGGTGCATATCAATAATATAAGGTAGTCAAACAATTTTTTGTAGAATAAAAGGAAGCGTTTTGTAATTAATAAGTTAGATTTTTTAGTGAAGTCGATCTGTAAAGGTTGTTTTACTTGATTTGGTTAAGTCATCAATAAACTAATCATAAATTAATATTTCACTGTTATAGTATAAAATATTTATACTTTAATTTGATTTTGTCCAAAATGCGGAAGTTTCTTTTAATTTTGGTTCTTGCAACCATCGTTTTAAATCAAGTCGATGGCGGCCTTTTTACTGCTGGATTATGTATCACAGGTAATAAATTTTAAGTTTATTTTGTCTTAAATTGCATTCATGCATTTACTTCTAATATATTTCAATTTTTTATAGGTTGCCATTCGGCTTTAGGCGCTTGCCTTTTGTTAGCTGGGGGAACATTTTTGGCACCAGGGGTGATTGCTTGTAAATTGGCATGTAAAGCATGCGTTGTGGCTTGTGCTACAACTATAGCTATTCCAGTTCCTTAAGCCAGCAAAATTTGGAGACCAGCAGTTTTCTAATTTTTGTGGATTTTGTATAGAAAGTATGCTGCGCTCAATTCATATACACTAAACTTAACAACTTCAAATATTAAAATAATTATTTAATAATATTATAATATTTTCAAAAAACTATGTAATATGAATATTTTTTAAAATATAATAAATAAATAAAACAGTTTCAAAATCCACGAAACAAAAGTATTATTCCTGATTGTTTTGAAATTTACCGTTTTAAAATCCTGAGCCTTTTTTTTATGCTGATTTTGTTCCAAGGTACCAAGGTAAGAAAAACAAGGTGAAGCTAACATGAAATATGAGACACTTTTCTTGTAAAATCGTGTATTTTACGCCTAATTGAAAGCAAATAATATTTTTTATTCAAAAATTTCTTTCTTTTTTTATCAAAATTCTATTGTTAATAATTGTAAAAGTCATTAGTCAAAGTTAGTTGTAATGACTGTGTTAGTCAAATATCTACGTAATAATCTAAATGTAAAATAGCATTGATGGTCAAATAAAGTTTATATTGTATTGTATTGTAATATTTTTGATAAGCTTTTCAAAAATAATTTATACTTAATGTTTTGAACAAAAAGTTAGACCACATAGGTATTATAGGTATAAAAACAATGACCTGTTTTTTAAACTCTTTGAAATTCTCAAGATCCTGTTAAATCGCAGAATTTTCTCAACTTGCGGAAAAAAGGACTGAGTCACTGCAACTGAAGTTTTTATTCACGATTCTCTCAAATTTATCAAGCTATCTCATTTTTCAACTATCAGTTCAACAATACCAAACAAAAATTACATGTTTTCAGATAAGTTCAATGTTTCCTTTTAACAATAACTCGTAATTTCACATATTTTACTATAACAATCCTGATTATTATGATGATGATGTTCATGGTATGAGTCATTTTTTATATAATTTTTTTTCATTGTAACACAAATCCTTTTCACATATTTTACATTAACTTACAATAAATGTTTTTTTTTTACTTTTATTAACAGTATTATCTTGACTATTCACTTTTCTTTTTATGAATTTTTCTCCCATTTTTCTCATCGTTTCATTGAAAGGTGTAAATAAAATTATTAGGTATTATTATTTTGATATCATAATGCAAGTAAAAATTGTAAAGTGAATGTACTTTTAGTTGTGTGTGTGTGTATGTGTGTGTGTGTGTATGTAAAAATAAATAAAAAAACATGCCATATAAATTTTATTTTTCTTTGTATTTTTATCTTCTCTAATCGCACCTGAGAGCTATAAAAAAATTTAAAGGAAAATTATATCGATTTTTCACCGTGTCTGATACATTATCAATTTAGTTGAATTGGAGGTAAATAATACACAAAAGTATAAAAGAAAAATGAAGATAATAGAAATTTTGCTGGTAATTTTTCATTGACAATGTTATTGGATGTTGTTTTTTTTTTGTTGTACAATTTTTATTTTATTTTATTTTTGGAACAGGATTACAATGTTACATGAAAAATTGAGAGATTTTTCGATAAATTTGTTGTTTTTTTTGCATGAAAATTTTGTGTTTCTTTTTTATTTTTGTTTGCAGAATGAACAGATGAGAAGCATCCTCGCCATTAATTTTATTTTTCTTGATTCGCTGTTGCCCTGAGGGAGTTTTAAGTGCACACGAGGTATCAACTGAAGATTTTCTTATTGAAATTGAATTGACTTGAAACAGATTGACTTCAATATGAAAGGAATTTGATGCAGATTTTGGGATAAGGCGATAACCTTTGATTAACTTAAAGAGAAGGATTTGCAAAGGACCCCCACTGGGTAAGGAGGAGCACACATTTTTTTTTGAAGAATGAGACTTTAAAGTGAGATTGACAGAAATTTTGTCACAAAACTTTTCGTAAAATGATCCCTATTAAACTTAAAAAAGAATTTTTCAATCAATTTCTGAATATTTTCGTCGAACTTTAACATTCCACGTGTTCAATCATCAAAAATCATGAATAATCAACAAATTTTCTTTTTAATTTCCTCAAATTAAACATAACAAAACGAATAATTAATATGAAAAAATTAATGATTCATCATTTTATTACATTATATCATTGAATGACAGACGATCCCTAATAAAATAATAATAATAATGAATTGTCAATAAAACATAAGAAAAAGATAAGAGGTCCATTTATTTTCGTTTGACTTGTTACATTCATCGATAGACATCAACATCCTTCAACATTTACACACACACACACACTCATTTACACACAGAAAAGTTTTAAGCAAAATACAAAATCAATTAACACATTCCCCGAAGACTTATTTGAAGCGAGAGTAAGTTTATTGTATAGTTAGTCCATGATTCTTGTATTATAACTCACCTCAGGTATAGCTGATTTATGTATTTTATCGTTATTTTAGATATCCAAGGATATGTAACTAACCTTTTTCGTTTTCATTTATTATTCAATACATTGTTCTTTGTATATTAGAAAAACAGAAGAAATTGAATTGGATTCGGAAGACAATGCACAGAGAAAAAAATATTGAGTAAGTAAAACAGTGAAGAGTTTTTGTAATTAATTTTCTTTTAAAATAAATGTTTACTTAATTAAATTGAGATTCAATTTCTGTTATAATAACTTGAAGTTAAAATTGAAAGGCAATTTAATTTCAGTTATGTCTGTTGCCATTTGAAGGTGGTATGTACATAATATTGACGTTTCTGTATGTGAATCTACAGAAATTAAACTGTCAAATAAAAATTTTGACATTTCTGTAAGGATCAAATCTAAATTTTGACATTTCCGTAGGTGAATCTACAGAAATCAAACTGTCAGATTAAAAATTTGACAATTCTGTATGTGAATTTACAGAAAATTAACAGTGAGGTTCAAAATTTGACATTTCAGTATGCGAATCTATAGAAAATTAACTGTCAAATTTTAAATTTTGACATTTCCGTAGGTGAATCTACAGAAATCAAACTGTCAGATTAAAAATTTGACATTTCCATATGTGAATCTATAGAAAGTTAACTGTCAGATTCAAATTTAGTGTTATGTACTTTCTGTGCCCATCAAAAGAGTAAATATTTAATCAATTTTCTTTTAATCGATTTCCTTTTTCAGGATTTTTTTCCTATTATATTTTGTATTAATTTTCCATCAAAAGATAGTCAATTAAAACATTCGCTTCACTTCATTTATTATCGTTGCTCCTTTTATTTTTACTTTTTTTTATTTATCATCGTCAGACAAAGTAAATGGAAAATAACAGCAAATTCATGAGATAATATGTTTTCTTCCACTTACTTTTTTCTCATTTAACGATTTATCATACATATCATAAGCAGTTAATATAAAAATACGATAAAATACTTGAATATAAATGGCAATTTATTGGTAAATGTTGATCATAAATAAATAACTTATACAGAGAAAAAAATATTATTGTGCTTTGATTTCAATGATTTTTTTTTGCTTCTCTTTCATTGATTACGGTGATGAAATCAATTGAACACCTCGTGAATCGTTTATTTTATAATGAATTAATAAACGGCATTCAATTCAAACCAATAAATTGAGGATTTTCTGATGTATTTTTATCACTTTGATGGATCTAAATTGGATTTCATTTCATATGGTTCCAATTCAACGTGATCAATAAATCGAATTATTGTAAAATAAAACAAAACAAATTTCTCTCTTATCTTACTTTGAAAACTTTTCTTCTTTTGAATTTTAACCCAAAACAGACGTTTGATTGTAACTTTTCCATTTTGAAAATGGGTATCAAAATAAAGTTTTCTTACACAAATACAAATGGTTTTATATTATTGAAAATTATTGATGCAAGTTTATTTTAACGAACATACGTGTTACCAATACAAAATTTGAAAATAAACTCTATTACAAAAGTTTTTAGTTCATTAACACTTTATTTTCAATGAAATATGGAGAAAAGTTTCAATTTTTGATGTTTAAAATCGAAATTTATAGTTTTGTGTTTAAATGTTTTTTTTCTTTATATTTATTATTTTAAAGAATATCCAATAAATGTTTGTATACTTAAAACAACCACCATTAAAAAAATGAAATTAAAATTGGACTTACCTTCTCTCCACTGTCCGATGGCAGATAAAATACTAAGATTGTTAGAAAACTAATTCCTGTGCATGGTATTATCAAGTTAACTGTGTAAAACAATGTTTTTCGTCTCATTGTTATATTGAATGTTATATCTAAATATGGTTCATCACAACATGTGTAGAATTTTTCGTTTCTGAAAAGAAAGTTTACAAAAAAAAATTAGTGATTAGAAGTAAATTAAACATTTTTCTATCATAAAAGTAATGTTTTTGAACAAAAAATGCATTTTTATCTCCGAAAAGTATGCAATGCATTTATTTGTATTTAACGGAAGCCCAATTTCTTCAAGTCTCTTAATCAGATTCAAGTATAAACTCAATTTCAATAATATTTTGGACTATAAATTTAAAAATAAGTGAAATTCAATCATAAAAAGCCAATTACCAAAATAAAGCTGTAATGAATTGCATACTTTTAGGAGTAAAAAAAAAACTCATTTCATTCTTCACTGCGTAATTATTTTAAAACCATTTAATATGACTTTCATCACAACAATAAGATAGTCGTTTTAAAACCCAAATATAAGATGAAAATCAAAAAAAAGAAGAAGAAGCAGGATAAAACCATTTTTCAGAAGAATTTTGTATTTAAAATTAAATAATGAAATGTAAAAAGTTTTTGACTCATATAGCAAAAAAAAAATGTGAGGAGAAAGACAAGAACTCAAACATGTTTATTTGAAATGAAATAATAATAAACTAAGCTAAAATGAAAATGAGTTTGAGTTCATCAAATAATAATATAAAATAAAATATATTGTGAAATTTAGAGAATTTTTGTTATTTATTTATTAATTTAGTACGAGAAAATAAAAGAAAGTCATTTTGAATGTTCATCGTAAGCGCATTTGATGGAAATCAGCTCAAACGACTTAAACAGAGAGAGAAAAAAGAGAGGAAGGCCGAGAGAGAAATATACAAAAAGAGACAGAAAATACAGTAAATGGGAGAGAGAGAGAGAGAGAGATTTTTAGAACGAGTTCTCTCAAATAAAGATTCATTCAATTTTTCATATCATTTCGGTGTATCAGACAGTAAAACGACCCTAAAAGCGCATTTTTTCATGGTAATCACATCAAAACAAAGATAAAGAGGGAAAACAAGACCTCAAGCACTTTTCCAAACAAAGTTGTTATTGTGTTGCCAACTTTTTGAATTGTGTATGAGGAAATTAATGTGAATTTCCATTCTTTTTTTCCCTTGTATTTAATTTCTAATCCTTTATTTTGTCTCGAAGATATTTATCTTACAAAATGAAGACATTTTCTTTAAAAATTCATAAAAGGAACATCTCTCAGATTGAATTTGATTTGATAATTAATTGAATATGTTAAATAAACAATTTTTTATTTCGAATTTCTCAAATTTAAATTCAAAACCACAAACTAACTTTTAAATGTCTGAGGTGATTGATGAGGATCTTCAATAATTTTAACTGACATAAATTTGAATGAAGGTTTAACAGACGGTACACACATGAACCGTAATTTTTTTTTTATAAGAGAGATCAAAAATAAGTAAATAAAAATACAAAGTTGTTTTTGTCATCAGATGATTATTTTGGATTAGTGCAATATATTGTCTCATGTTAAAATTTAAATCATTTCAGCGATTCACAATGTCAGGAACAAACTTGAATATTAGAAAAAATATTGAAAATATAAATGAACGGATAATTGAAGCATTTTCAAAACGAAAGCCGGTAAGTTGAGTAAAATCTTTTAAAAATATCATCATTTAAAATTTTTATTTCCTTTCATAGGAACTTCAAACAGAGAAACCGACCCTCATTTGTGTGAGTAAAACGAAGCCAGTTGATCTAATTCTTGAAGCTTACGAGTGTGGTGAACGTCATTTCGGTGAAAATTATGTCCAAGAACTGTGTGATAAGTCCCTTGACCCAAAAATTCTTGAATTGTGTCCCGACATTAAATGGCATTTCATTGGACATTTACAGACAAACAAAATTAATAAAGTAAATTCAGCTTAAAATTCTCACACCCACGAAAATTAAATTTAATTCAATTTCATACAATTTATAGTTGCTTTCATCTAAAAACTTGTACATGGTTCAGACAATTGACAGCAAGAAGTTAGCTGACAACTTGAATAAAGCTCTCGCAAAACACGAGAGAGATGAAAAATTGAAAGTGCTGATTCAGGTCAACACAAGTGGTGAGGAAGGTAAATTAAATTTTAACAATTTAAGGTAAAATTTCCATTAAATTGATTCATATTTTCAGAAAAGCACGGCGTTCCTGTGAGTGAAGCTCCAGAAATTTACAAACACGTGAAAGAAAATTGCCAGAATCTGGATCTTCAAGGCATAATGACAATCGGAGCATTTGGATATGATTTGTCTCAAGGTCCTAATCCAGATTTCATCAGTTTAATGGAAATTTACAATCAAATCAAAGCACAAAATGAGAATGACCCCAATTTAACAGTGTCCATGGGAATGTCAGACGACTTTGAACATGCGGTAAAATGTTGAATTTTCATTGAAATCGAATCTTTAACTGTCATTTTTTTTTTATTAAATTCTAGATTGAATTGGGAAGTTCAATGGTCCGTGTTGGAAGCTCAATTTTCGGAGCGAGACAATACGTGAAATGAAAATACGAATTAAATTAAGCTGAAATGAAATAAATTGTGGCAAAATTGAAACGATACAATAAACTTCCTTTCACATTTTCAAAGAACCTTTTACCCGGTAGTATGTGAATGAATGAAATATCATTTATAATTCATTATACGTGTCTTTTGTTTTTCATTTTCGAGCACCACTTTTTTGAGTAATGTGTGCTCAACATTGCGGTTATGATTATATCAAATTCTTATTCACATCATATTTATTCTTGGTTAATTTTGAACAATAATAAATTTCAAAGTATTTAAGATTAAGGTTGTAAATAAATTTGGGTTGAAACAAAAATAAGTGAATTTAAACTTATGATGATGGAATTAGGAGAAATAATGAAAATTTGTGAGGATTTTAAACATGAAATTAGTGCTGCATTGAAAAATGGGTCAAAATTTAATGATTAAATGTGACCAAAAGTCATAAAATATTTAATCATGGATTAAAATTATTTCACAATAAAGCTTATTTATGGTTAGACAGAGACATAATTTGTGGTGAACCATAAAATGAAGTTCATCACATTAGGGGATATGGTGATGCAGTGGTTAGTGAGTTAAATTGAAATGGAACTTAAATTTAATATTCTGAATTGAAACTTATTTTGGTAATTTTCTTTGAGTTTCATACGAGATTAAGAAATGAGAGGTTGAAATCCTCTGATTATGATTACAGACATGCAAAATGACATTGAACAAGGACCTGACTGTCGTTTTGTGTGCCATTTCCTGGAGTGCTGTTAAGCATGCCACTTTGGGTTAATTTTCATTGCAATTAAACCAAATATTTGTACAAGATTCACCACACCTTAGACCATTTGACTTGCAAATTGCATCAAATTATTTAATCAAACATAATAATCATGAAATACATAGAAAATAATCACTTGAACATGCCACAAACATGAGGTTGAGGTCATCTTTTAAACTACAAATCAATTTCAAGTGCAAATCAAGTCAAGTATCAAAATATTTAGTTTGAATTTCAATTCATGTAGAAATTTGTTTGAATGTATCATGAAACCATATATTGATTGTCATAACGGCTGTCTGCTCAAATAGGATTATTAATTGTGACTTGTTTTTTTTTTGCTCTTTTTAAGTGCAATCACATGCATTGAACACACACACACACCGATTGATTGGCTTCATAAAAACGAGAAACTGCAACATCAGTATCATCAGTTCAGTATCGAATAAAGTTAAAAAAAACAGATGTTACTGAATTGAAATGCAAAAAATATGAAAAATATTGTGTTTTATGTCAAATGAGTGTCACAATAAATGCATTTCAATTGACTGGATATGAGAAAAAAAAGGAAAATTCACGTACTTTGATTTTATTTTGTAGTCGTTCTTGAATATAAATCTGAATGGAAGATAAGAGGAAAATAAATCAACGTTGTATGATGAAATTGAATTCTTAGAATGAAGTCACTTTATTTGAACTTAATTGACTGTAAAAATCATTGTAATTCCTGTTGTAATCGCGATTTGTACACAATTTTCTCAAAGTGAAAAGGGAGTTACTATGCAAATTAATTGAAGGCGTAATATTTCAAGGAATATGAAGACACGTGACCTACTTTTGAATTGTGTTAAAGGATTCCATGAAATAATTGAAAGAAAAATGCGTTTTTAAGACCGATTTGCTGTCCGTTGCTCATTGAAATGCATTTTTAGGTCACATTGAATGGGAACTGAAAGGATTTTGAATGATTTTTCTCTGTGATCGCGTGTGAGCGTTACATGAAATTTACCAGGACCTCATCAAATTCATTGTCTTGTCATCATCTGATTCCCATCAAATTTCAATTAGGACATCATCCATGTTAATACAAAAAATACAATACACGAAATATGCTTCTTATAAAAAGGAATCTGAATGAAAATCATTTTTTTATTCTTTCCTTTGATTGATGAATTCCATTGAATTCCCTTTTAATAATCTTATCCTTGAAATCAAACATTATCTTTTTATCTTCATGGAAATTGCGTGTATTTGACAACGCATGTTTCATTTGAATTAAATTGTATCCAATTTTCTTAAAAATCGCGTTTTATGAAAATTGAAAAGGATATAATTTAATCTTTAAATGAACGAATGAATGAATTGGTAACAAAATATCCATTTTACAAGGAATTAAGATGAAAATTGAGATCAAAGTAAAAATTTCATGTCCAGTACAATGAACTTCAATTAAAATCGGGTTAAAAAAATATTTTAATCGTATTTTATTGAAAATTGAATTAAAATTCGTAAAATTAAAAGTATTTTTAAACGTTGGTGTCGATATTTATGGAAAATTTTGTTTTGTGGGAATGCCTGATATGAAAAAAAAATCAAATAAGATTTTGGTAACAAATTCACATGTAAAAGCTCGTCTTATTGAAATTCATATTAGAATGGTTTACATTTTCTCTGTATGAACACACACAGTTTACATTTTATTGATTTATAAACGTACGTCTGTATGGCAATGTTTTAAGTTTGTATTTAAGCTTCTTACATGTATATTCGCTTCCGTAGCACAGCCGGCAGTGCGTTCGGCTGTTAACCGAAAGGTCGCTGGTTCGAACCCAGCCGGGAGCGTTAACTTTTTTGCTGTTATTTTCTTTTTACTTGAAATTTTCTTGATTTGTTGTTTCTAGAATTTTTCTTATCGAATTCATTTTTTTTCAAATAGAAATGAAGTTTCTAATGAGAGTCAAAAATCATTTAGTTTTTTTTTAATATCATGAACTACATAAGTTCCATTCTTATAATATTCAATTTTATTTCTTCAATATTGGTTTAAGCATTAATAAGAAAAAAAAACATGCAGTACAACTTCAATGTAGTAAAATTCATATTAATATTCTACTTTATCGATATTTCAGTTCAATTCTACACACGATCATAGAATATATGCGACATAACAGAAGTCTCAGTATAATTTGTATAGAATCTGTAAATATGTTAGAATACAATGAAAACTTTTCATGTTCTATCTATTTTGTACTGGACAAATTACTTGCATGAGCTTCCGTTGCACAGCAGGCAGTGCGTTCGGCTGTTAACCGAAAGGTCGCTGGTTCGAACCCAGCCGGGAGCGGAATTTTTTGCTTTTTGTGTCAATTTTTTTGCTTTTAATGATTGACTTGAATATGAATCTTGTTTAAATTTCATTAACATAAGTTATTTTCACTTCATCTGTAATAATTTTGGTGAATATTGATATTTTTCACGATGTGAATCCAAACAATAAGGGTGTTCCAATTTCATTTGGTGTTTCTTGTCACATTTTTAAAAAAAAACCATGGGGGATGGGTGTGTATATATTTCTCTCAATATATTTTTCAAAAATTTTTTGAAGCATGAAACAAAGTTATATGAAAAGTATTTATAATTTATTTTGTAATTATTAGTTTACAGTACGTTTATTAGTGGTTTTTACGATAATGAATGACTTTATTTTCTTTATTACAATCTTCTCATAGAAGATGACTTGAAAATGAATGAGATTAAACAGAAAAATTTGCCAATATTTTGGCCAACGGAACATATTTCCAAATATACTTTGATAATTTTCTCTTCTGCATAATATTGAAAATTTTCTCCAAAATAATCCCAACTCACAATAACTCCGCAGAATGGAAAACTAAGATCGAATATATGTACTCATATACGTTTGACACTAAAAAAAACAAAAATGTATTTCTAGTAAAAATGAAACATGGTTTTGAAACATATTATGCCAAAAAAAACATTATCGAATTAAAAAAATATAAGTGAAATAAAACTAAAAAATTTAAATTTAATTAAAAATACTTTTGATGAAAATAAAAAAATAAAATAAAAAAAAATCGGTAAATATGACAGAATTAGACAGCACAGTATACAGATTTTAATAAATTTTTCAATCATACATTGCTGTCATGGGTTTTGAAAAATAAAGTTTTTAAATTAAAAAAAAACAGTTTGCCTCAACAATTATTGTTCTTCTGAAAATATATGAAAAAAATATATCCCCCAGGATTTTTTCAAGAAAAACCGTGGGTGGGGTGACAAGAAACACCAAATGAAATTGGAAGACCCTAATTATAAAAGGACGATTAATTGTAAGTTAAGATTCATTAGTTTGAGGTTCTACTGAGTTCAAGTAAATGATTCGATTTTGAGCCATCATCTTATAAATTATTCTTCTAATTTCCTGCAGTAAAAATTTGTCTTGAAGCTTTGAGTTTGCATCAAAAAATTTCATGTCTAAAGCTTATAAGAATACAGGCAACTTTTAAATAAATATTCATTTAAATGTAATATTTTCTTGATAGTACTCTTCATTCTTAGTACATCTCTGTATGATTCTATACAGTTACATAGCCATGTACAGGATTTGATACAATAGACTCAGATTATGTTTTAGCCAAATCCATGTATGTGCTTCCGTTGCACAGCAGGCAGTGCGTTCGGCTGTTAACCGAAAGGTCGCTGGTTCGAACCCAGCCGGGAGCGTAAATTTTTGCTAAATTTTTCAATTTTTTTCCCTTATATGCAAATCTTAAATCATGTCAAAATAATGCACATTTTAACAATAATTCTCTGTAATATTGTTACATTTTTGTGTAATCTGAAAGTTACTACTAGTTATTTATTCTATCTTTTAATGTAATGTAATAACTTTTTGAAACACATGTTCAAAAAACTCCTGTATTCATATAAATAACTATAAAAAGTATTAAACTTTGTTTTGCCTTGTCATAAATATTTTCTTATTTAAATAATACCTAGTTTTTTCCACATATTGTGCACAATAAATTATGTTTCTTGTTTCTCTCTCTTTATTTAAATATGTAAATAAATAAATAACATATGCAATTTTTCCTGATCTCATTTTTTCCATATGACATTAAAAAAAACTTTAAAGCTTCTTACAAAAAATTATGTTTGATGACAAATATTATAATAATAGAATTGTCATTATCATAAAATGAGTGTATCAAATACAATTTTTCAATTGAAATTCAATTCTTTTTTTACAATCAGTCAAATATCACACACACAAAAACTTAACATCCAGAAAATTGAAAAAGTTTTTCCATTTCAATATTTAAACATAGAAATTGAAATAAAAATAAGTACAAAACAACTTGTTTGTGTCTTTACACTGTTGCACCTGTCTATTTTGTTTAACATTGGAACTGACTTTTTTTTTTGAATTTGTATTAACATGATTTTTCAATTCAATTAAATAATGCATTTTGTGGTTTTCATTGAACATTTTTCTTGAATTTCTCTTCAATATTCATCGACAATATCCTTAAATGTGGTTTTTATGATATTTGTAGTAGATTCAAAATTCAAAAAAAATGTAAAACGTAATCTTGAACGACGTAAGCTTGAAAAACCCTTCAACTTTTCTGCGGTTTTTGAAAATGTCACGGTTTTACCATTTTCCGAAATTGTGAAAAATTCGGCTATTTGATTGACACAGACAGACACACATAATCGCATTTTTTTAAATTTTTGGGAAATATTCTAAAAAGTTTTGAGGTAAAGTTGATCCAATGCAATGTTAAGGCGTAATGTTTAATTGAATTCCTGATTAAATTTCAATCTGAATCTACAGAAAAAAACAGTCTCTAGAAACTTTTGACGTTAAATCAACATTCCATAACAGACGATATTTATTTCTAAATAATAAATTGCATTTCCTCTTATAACTAAATTCAATTTTAAAATCTTATATTCAATAAACAAACAGAGGTCGGGTGACACAGCGCAACTATACAATTTCATTAGGAAATATCTGTGCGTGTAAATGACAGAAGTTGAAATGTAATTTTGCCTGTAAAACAAGGAGATTATGATTATTATTTTAACTTACCTCACCGCAGGAACTTCTAAAATATCCCACTCAACTGATGTATAAAATTCGGATAAATCAATACCAATATCTACAACATTAGTTCCATTTGATTCATCAATGTGGCGTAAGTCGACCTGAAAGCCATCATATGTCCAACTACCGAATTTCATGACACATGTTTGCTCATCAAATGGAAAATATTCGACATCAATTTCACCTAAACAGTGAAAGGTAACAAAAAAATTGTGTTTTTATTATTTTGATATAAATTTAAGATGATGAGAAAAAAAAACAAAAAAAAATTTTGCAAGTCATAACATTTTTCCACGAAAAATGTAACAACAAAGTTAATGGTAAAATGATGATTTGACAAGATTATTTAGAATAATTTAATGTTTTTTTTTTGGTACTTACAGGAACTTTTATAAATAGCCGGAGGTCGCCACTCGACTTTCCCTGTATAATTAAGTGTAGCTTTTGTTGCTAATGTTACTTCAAAATTACCGTCAGCACTGAAAAGTTAACAAAAAAAAAACAATTCAATTGTATTTTAATTGGCTTTATACTGAGAAAATTTCATGTCCCATTTAAATAAATTGAGATAATAATTATAAAGTGTCACAACGTAATTAAACATATTCAAACCCTTTTTAAAAAAGGTTAATTTTGATTTATTAAGTAAATAAGCAGTAAATACAGTTTATAGAAGTTTGTGAGTTAAATAAAGTCATTTGAATGTAATTTTAAAAGAAAATTAAATCAAATTGATGTTAATTAAGGAAATTTTGAGCAAAATCAAAATTTTTGGTAAGTTTTGAAATTTAAATGTTTTTTTTTTAATAGTTTTCGGTTTTATAAGTTTCAAAGACGTTTTCAAAAGAGCCTAAAAACCGAAAAAAATCAACAATCATTGCTCAAAGTGCCATCTAGAGTGGGTTCAAATTGCTAGTTTCAGAGCTAAGCACTGCTGAAAAACATTTTTCTTCGTTATGTTTCAGGTCAGAAATTTCATAGGCAAAGCAACAGAGAAAAACAGAGCAAATTAATTAATCAACTTTTAATTTTTTGTTTAGAAAAGTGGTCATTAAAATAAATATGCTCCCATAATTCAACAGAAAATTGTTTGCAATCAAACTTTTCAAACTCAATTAAATTATAAATTATCAGTCGTTAACTCACTGACATAAAATGAAACTTTTCAAGTGCTGTCAATGTTGATGGCATAGAAAAAAAACATTTTCCTCTAATTTTATTCAACTATTTTAATTGAAGTGCTTTCATTATTTTAATAACATCAATTTTTGACCACTTAAAATAATAATAACAAAATTTTCAATTTATATTTCAATACTTACTTATTGTACAGCACAATATCAGGCCGCCATATGTGATCTGATGGAACATGAAGCATTTCAACGCCACCATATTCCTTAGGCTCCCATTTTAATTTATAATCATACCATGTTTGTTCAACCCATAAATTCGTTGTCATTATTTGATTTTTTAAATTCTGATACAAAAAAAAATTCAATTAAAATTATTTTCTATGAATTGAAAATTAAAAGTTTACTTACAATATCAATCAATTGTGATAGTTTTAATTTGATTCGGACTGTTAAAGCGTCTGTTACATTTACAACTGGTCTCACTAATTTATTGTAGTTGCTAAGAAGATCATCGTAAAGGCGTTTTGCATCGGGATTTCCACCACATACTAGAAAAACAAAATAAAAGTAAGAGAAGAATTTTAATTAATTTTGTTATATCATGAAATGCAAATAGCAATTGGCATATAATAATTTTAATACACCTCAAATAAATGCTGATCATTTGTTCCCTTGAGTCAATATTATTTTATTTTATTGAAATTTCATTCATACGTTTAATATTTAACTATATTTTATTCATTCATTATACGTTTTCAAACATTACTTTTTATGTTAGTTGAGTTTAAATGAGTGGAAAATTGTAGAAGACATAAAAAAGTATTAATTTCGAATACCAATTTATCTATAATTCTAATTTACTTTTTTTTTTGTACTAGGCGTATAAAGTGCTTTGGGAGAACATTCTTTTTGTTCATTATGTTTAAATTCAGTGCCCTTTCAACTGAAATGGAACATAAAACATTAAAAAGTACATTGATGTAATGAATATATAAAGATAGATGGCGCTTTTTACTAGTAGCGCTCTTTAAGAATGACGGTAAAATAGTGAACTAATAAAACTTTTCTCAGTTTTTCCCTTTTATATGTTGATTTTTTATCAATAAAGAGCAAAAAAAATAGCATCATTAAATCCATTGGGAATTAAAAATAATACCTCAAACAGAATTGAACACTAAAGAAAAATTCACATTAAAACTGTATCTAATAAACAATAATCTGTTCATTATGCTTCAAACTACCGTATTTTCATTGAATAGAACAAAAAAAAAGTAAAATAGACTGTAAAACGTTATCTTTATAAATTTAACAAAAAAGTTAAAGGTAGAGAACGATGAATGAGACAAGGAGTGTATGTTATTTATTTGAAGTAGTTATTGAGGTGAATCACAATGTAATTAGTGGTAATAAATTACAAAAACAATGCACGTATTGGTGCTTCATTTTCAAAACGATATCACTTTTAATTTAAGCAGGAAAAAAAGAGAAAAGAAAGTTTGTGTCCGGTTCGTGTTTCGTTGAAATTTATTTAGTAGCAACAAAAATTTGAATTTTTTAAAAAATCCTTGAAATTAAAAAAAAAATTTAATGTTGTTGTTATTTTATGGAAACAATATATTATTATAAACTAGGGAAATTTTATATTACAACATTTTTCATTATGATTGCTGCATTAACCATTGAGTAACATAATAATTACTGTTAGTTATTGTTATATTTCATGATTGCAATCACGAGGCTTATTACATTTTCAGGTGGAGGATAAATATGAAAAAAAATTATAGTTGGTAATAATGATAGTGTTTGCTGAATAAAAAGCAATTAATTTTATTTTATTGTTTAAGTGCTTGTATTTTCAAGTTTTGAAAATTGGTGGTGAACTTTCAATGGATGATGGCGATCTTTCTAAAAATTGAAGGTGAACGTACAGCTCGTAGTTTACAATGATTAAAATCAATGAGGATGGAATCTGAATCTCTGAAGGGAATTTGAAGATGACGATCTACTAACAAGACTCAGTATGATTCAGGTCAGTATCTAACATTATTTTTGTATAAAAGGACCTTATAAAGGAAATAATTTCATTTCAGGTAAATGTTAAGGAAATAATTTTTGTAAGTTACTTTTAACCTGATTGGAACCACGCTGCTAAGCCCTGATAACGAAGATCTAGCTCGTCAAGAATATCAATTTAGTCCAGATTAAAGTTCTAAGTGAAATTTCTGATTATGATTCTAAATTCTGAATTAATGTGTATTTGTTACAATTGCTTTTTATCCAGCTTTAAATAGAATCCAGCTCCATATAAGTTGACAAATTTCGTATAAACAATGACATTCAAATCTAATTTGTTTAGAAATCAAAATTCAATATTTCAGGTTAACCTCAAACCTTTTTGATTATATTAAATTTGATATTTTACCCGGAAAACCTTTTCTCAATAGGATGTTAACAAATTTTTGATCCTTTCATTGTATTCTATTTTCACTTTGATCCTTATATTTACCACACATCATTCCAAATTTAAATCATTCATATTTTAAAATAATTGTCAAACGAAAATAAGTCTTAAAAGTCTTTGACTCTGTTATCTGTACCATGACATTCATCTTTTTCTAAAAATATCATTCATTTCATTGTTTCACTTAAAAGTGAATATAATATTCCTTTTAAACTGATTTGGAAGAGAAGATTAAAAGGAAATTTTGATAATCAAAGATATTTTCTTCCAATATCCTTATTTCGTTTTTTTAAATTCTGATGTTCTGAAATTCAAATGATGAAGATGTTTAACACACTTTTTTGTTTTCTTCACAATTTTTTCTTTTAATACTCACACTCACGCGTTTCATGTTTGTTTTGTTTTGTCTTCGTCTTATCTTATATCGGATTACTGTTTATTTTTTTTGCTTCCCTTTCCTTGAATTTACATTCAAAATAAACCCATACATTAAAAGACTTTAAGTAAATTTTATTTCATTTCAATCCATAACTTTAAGTGAAATTCACGTCAAAAGTTGAACTGTCATAAAAATCACAAATCCAATAAAAATATAATTTTTATCGTCATGATGATCGATATCCTCATCAACTTTATTATTGTCACACTTTTTCACCAGATGTTGCCAATAATATGTGTCAAAAGCCATTGTATCATATATTGGCAATAATGTGTATGTGACATGTCATGACAAAAGGACTTTTCTTTCCTTTTATTTTTGTTTCATCATGATTATTATTTTTATTATTGGATAAAATTTTTCGATTACATCTAAAAATTTCTGAATCGTTACCGCATTATATGATAAAATGAATCCATCAATAAAACGTTTACATATAAAATGTGACATTGAATCATCAAATAAACTCTGATTTTCTGTGTAATTTATCCAATTTACAAGAGATTTAACAAAAAATAAAATGATAATAATTTTGAATGTGTATCAAATGTAAAGAAAAAGATAAAATAGACATGAGGGAAATGTTGTGCTACTGTAAAACAATAATAATAATATTTATCCTTTTGTTTAGCTCTGTGTGTGTCTGTGTCTCAAGAGAAGAAGGAAATATTAAATGTATAAACTTCAGAAAAGTAATAAACAAATCATCAATAAATTTTGTCGATTTGACCACAAAAAAACACAGATTTTGCTGATTATTGAAAAAGAAAATTATGTTTGATGTTATTTTGTTTCAAGTTGTATATTTAAAAGGAATGTGTACAATGAGCAAATTTAAGTCTTTTGCTTAACATTTTCTTAATTCTACTGAGAAAATTTAAAATAAATGCAATGTAGTTCATGGCAAATCATTTTTGGTTTGAGTCTCATTTTTGAAACAAAAAAAATAATGATGCGTGGTCTAGCCGATGTTTTGTTTGTTAACAAATGAAACTTTATCAAGCCCTGAGGAGATTTTTTACAAGGAAAGTTTAATAGGAATTTTTGTTTTTCTTATTTTGAAATAAGAAGATGTTTTCTCATGAAACTTTTAACAATGGATCTGATTCCTGTGTTTTTTTTAAATGAAACAATGAGCTGATGGCAATGAAATTTCAAAGCTTTGAAATATGTTTTCACTCAAGTAAGAAGAGAGAGAGAGAGAAAAAGTGTAAGTGAGAGAATCCGTAAATGTGACTAAAATCATCGAATTGAGAGAGACAGAGTAAGAGAGTAATGTTGGAGAGTAATGTTGGATAACGATTTTATAAAGCAGTTAAATTAAGAGATTGAGGCAGAGTAAAATCGCAAGAGTCAGCGAGAGTCAAAATAAATGAGTGAGCGGGAGAGTGAATAAGAAATTTTTAAGAAATATTAAAAACAGCTTCATTATTTATTTATTTTTCGTATTGAAGTCATTACTTTCCAATAAAAAGTCATTAATTTGATTAATTACGTTCACTAATGTATAAATTTACCATTTTTTTTCTTGGTCTCTCTACATGACTTTCATTCATTCATAAAAAAGTTTTCATACTTTCATTAAATGTACTTAAAATAAAATAAATTTTGGAAAAACTCAACTGAGTACCACTAAATATAAGTAAGAAAAAAAAATTAAGCACATTTTATTGCAAAAAATACTCAAATTTTACATATTAATGGCCTCGGTCCTGACACAATTTTTTCGTCTATTTTCATATGAACATAAAACAAAGGAATAATTTTTACAAGAAAATCCTTTTTGCAAAAATGTAATGCTTCATTTTTTTCCACATTAAAATAATAAAAAAAAACCTTTTATACCATAATAAAACGCCCTCGTTGAAACAAAAAAAAATTATGACGAACAGACCATTATTTAATGATTATGAACAATTTTTTTTTCGTATCAATACAATTCCTTGAGCATTTTTTGTAAAAATCATTGTTTTAATGGGAATAAATGAAATTTTTCATAATAAAAATAAATTTAATTGAATTAAAAAATTTTGAAAATCATTCAATTTAAGGACAAATGTCACACACACACACATACACAAACACGTGTTAGATGGTAATTTGACCATCATCATAATCATTTTAATAATAATTGATATTGAATTGAAGTACTTCAAATTCAGTTTTAGTGTCATTATCAAAAACAATGAATGGCCCTTAATTAGTAACAGTTCATTACGAGCATTAATAACAATGAAAAGGGTTTTTTTTTATCTTAAATGATGAAGGGAAATTATTAATGAAATTGCAACAACAACAAGGGATAAAATCGTTAATAAAATTTTTTTGAGGTCATGAAACAAAATTAATAAAATTTTGAGTGTGAAATTGAATCATTTTTAGATGATTTGTCAAAATTTTATTGCGTTTTATGGTAAAATGTATGAATAAAAAAAATTATGACTTTTAACATTTTTTTTATGGAAATGTAAATTTTGACATAACTTATCTCTGTGAAATCTCACAAAAATCTTCTTCTTCACACCTAACTATCTTATTATTTTTATTTATACGCATGATGGATCCTATTATTGTAATATATAAAAAGTTTTTTTTTTGTCATGAGAATAATCATGATAATAAGGAAAAGACATCACCATTTTCGGGAGATATAAAAAGAAGAAAAAAATGTAAAGAAAGATATAAAATGAAATGAGAGAAACAAAAATCAGTTGAAAATTGAATAAAATTTGGTCATACACACACAAACACACACACACACACACAGAGTTAAGTAACAGAAAAACTTTATTACATAGTGACAGAGATTTCCGTCTCAAATTACTTTTTAAATTACGTTTTCAGATGTAACGTGCTTTAACAAAGTTTTATCTATTCATCACTATAAAAAAATGTTTGTGAGAGAAACTTCGTGAATATTTTTTTTGTTGAAAATTGTCTCCTTATGAATCGAAATTCAAAAAATTAAATCTGATCCAGTAAATTCAAGCTAATATTGATAAGATTTTTGAAAAATTATTTTTTGCTTGATTGGTTGAGATGAAATATTTTCAAAAATGTTGCAATATGAATTTCAAACAGCATTCCCATACATCATTTCAATGAAAAATAGGAGTATTCATTTTACAGGTATCCATGGTATAAGAAAAATTCAGAACCTTTGATCATTCAAGCAGTAAAAAGTGAATTAAAGAAATTTTTTGTAAGCAAAAAGTATATTTTCTTTCCACAAATATAGCCATAATTCATTCTTGGCTGGCATTCAAAGAATTTATCACATCAGTGAGCTTCAAAATGCCTTCAAAAACACAAACAAAAATATTAAAGTAAACATGTTATGAAATATTTTTTTTTACATTTCGTGCCTTTAGTCTATTTCTGGGTGTCATTTTTTATAACCTTTACCTGTTATTTTGATATGAATTCCATGGTGAATTAATAAAAAAATCCAAAATATCAATTTGAGTGACCTTTCTATTAAATTGATTAAAATAAAATAGAAGACGAGGAATTTCATTTCAAAAAATTTAAAAGGTCTTGAAATACTTTGAATATTCTCCATTACTGTGGACTGTGAAAACCAAGAAAAAGGTGTCACACAATTTATGACCTAAAAAAAGTGGTTTCTCGTTATAAACTTTCAAGTAAATGAGGGTTGAAAGAGTTAATTTAATGAATTTATTCGACTAATTAAAGTACAGTTACAGTTATGCGAGTCCTTGAAGAAATACGCCAAAAAAATTGTTTACAACACACTTTTTTCAATGCAATCGTATTTTTTGTGCTTATTAAAATTTGTTTCTATTCTGGCAAGAAGTGAGGAAAGAAAATTTAACAAGAGAATGATTTTAAGTTTGTAAACAATTTTTTTTGTACGAGAATTTTTCGTTTCCTTCCTTTTCAAGGTTTTGTTCATTTTTTTCTATTTTTATATCTGCGCTTAACGGTAAACATTTGAGCGCCTCCAGTTATTTAACATACAAATTCACTTGTGATAATAATTTCTTAAACATTTGAGTAAACTTTCTTCTTCCACAAAAAAAAAACACACGCGATATACAATACAAAATTTACCACATGCATCGTTAATTTAAATGCATCACAAACAATACCATACTTTACAAGTAAATTGTTGTGTGCTTAAAATTTTGAGACGTGTGCTGAAATTGTTCTTAATTAAGATATGAAATTCCAAACCAAAATTCCAAACGCAAATTGTAAGGAAGAAGTTATTTTCACTTTGACAAGCGTAAATTAGTTTGATGATTTAAATAAAAGTTGAAAACAGAAGTTTAAATTTTCTGTGAAATTTAGGCTTGAACAATTTCATTAAAAATTCATTGAAAAAAAATTCTATTTAAAAATGCATCATCATTAGAGAACATTATCAAAGTGACATGAAAACAAGACAAAGGAATTATCTCGGAAAATAAAAATTGCATACAATATAAAAAATTCAAATTATATCATCATGATCATCATCTTCCATATATCCTAAGTCTTTTCTCATTTCACCTTAGATTGTCTTTTACGAGACGAGTTATGGAAAAAAATTATGAAAGGTAATCGTGAACGACATTCACGAGCGTATTTTAATCGATTCAATGCAACATTTTGATGAATTCCGACGTTTTGGAAAATTCGACCATTTTGAAAAATTCTGCAATTTTAGAAAACTACGATTCCAGAGAAGTGATCAATTTCATTGACACAAACGGACGGACGGCACAAGTACCCTCAATAAAGGTATTTTTTTTCAAATCAACAGAGAATGAACTTAAAATAAAAAAAATAATAATAATCATGTGGGAATTTATGTTGATATACCTACAAAAAAAAAAATAAATAAAACGAGAAAAATAATAGAAGAGAACAAGGCTTTATCTCTATATATTAAAATGTACAAGAAAACGTAAGACAAGACATGAATGATGTTTTATTTCTGCTTTACAATGTCTTGTTTTTAACATTTTTTTAAATAATAATAAAATAAAAAGACAAAAAGACCCTGTAAAAGGTGAGCGGATATGTAATATGTGAATTTTTTACATATTTTTTTTCAACATTTTTCTTATTTGTCTAAAAGCATTTTCCAGTTAACATCATGTACAGAAAATACTGGTGAGGTATCTTCATCACACACTGTAAAATGAAAACAGTGTCTCAATGGTTGACATGGAAAAGCTTCACCTTACAGAAAAATTGAAATTTTATCGTATTTGCATAATATTTTTAAAAATTTCAATTTTGTGGTGACTCCTTTAGTTTACTTGAAACACTCCGGAGTGGTGATCCAGCGATAAATTTTAACATACAGTGTAAAAGACATTTTTTAATGCGATTGCATGGAATGATGATGTGTCTTTATTTATTTATTTTATTTTATTTTACTTTCAAGTTAACTACAAATTGTTTGAGATGGAGAGAGTGTTGGTGAACTGCATTCCATCATGTCATGGCAGGATGTTGTCTCGTTTGATTTTGTAATTTACTTTTAGAACACAAAAAGGAAAAAATGATTAAAATTCAACGTGACTTGCCTTGAATTTTAACTTCAATGAAGAATTTCAGCCATAATTTAAGAGAATGACATGAAAATGATTAAATATCGAAGAAATTTGCTTGAAAAATACCAGACGTTTCCATCAATTCAATCAAAAAAATCAAATTGATCAACAGACCTTTTCGGATTTGAGTTGACTTGAAAAACTGAACAAAATGAATTAAATTGACTTAAATTTCAAGTCAAAATGAGAGAAATCTTCAATGCAACTAATCCCAAATCTAAACAATGAAATAGACATACATGCATTAATAATAATTGCATATTGGACACAAAATTCCTAGAATTTCATTTTCAATGCAAAACTCTAACACAATCATAAACAAAAACTCAACACACAATCAGATAACATTCATAAATTTTATTAAACTAGTCACCAGATATGCATTTTATTATTATTTCATATTTTTTTTGTATTTTTTTTTTACAAAACAGATGCATTCAAATAATATCAATTCAAACATGCACAATTTCTCTTATTTTGATTGTGTTTTATTTGTATTTTTTTTTTTATGAAAGTTATGTGAGAAAAGAAAAAAAATGTTCATATGCATACCAGTCATTCTTTATTTTTTTTTATATTCATTTTAGGATGAAACAAGGATGTTATTTTCAAAATCAAAACAATGGCAATAAAAAAAATTGTTGGAAAACGAGATACGAGGATTTAACTGGGTCAAAGCAATATTCATTCATTATTTTTTTAGATTCTATTTTATTGATAACTATCATTTTAGTACGTGATTCACTTGTTGACCTATTTAATTGGGATTTTATTATGAAAATAAACAGGGAGTGTGAGGAGCAGCCTTGATTGAATGCGAAGAAATAGATCCAAGTGCCAATTTTTCTATCTACCCCGCAGTGTCTATTTTTCCTCTCTCAGTGTCGTTCTTTTATCTCTCTCTTATACAGTTTCTGATTTTCTATCTCTCTGTCAGTGTCTCATCATCTCACTTGAGCCTTTTCAAGTTTGATTATCTGCATTTTTTTCTTAGCACCCTCATATTTGAACCCAATTAGCATCATCAAACGAAACGTACGTAATGTTGACATCTGATATCTTTTATACCTCAATTTTTTTTAATGAAATGAAATTTAATTCGTAATTATTTTATTTTCCATACCACTGATCAACATGCAATTCATTCATATACAAAAATTCATTCTAATAAGAATCCAACAAAGTTCTTTTTCATATAAATACAAAAGTATTCCATTCCATTCTCTTTTGTTTCATATTTTTTTCATAAATTTTACTATAAACGAATTTAATAGTCAACGAACCGAATCTTTACACTCGTTTGTCTGGGATAAATGTACCGAGTACAATACAGATGAAACACAAATTCTCGGTATAAATTCGTTTTATTATTGTTTATGTTAGTCAGCCGGCGACGACAGACAACATTTAACTTGTTTATTTTTATTAGGCATTTTTATTTTTGATTTTTAGAACATTTTTGAATTGAAAACACACATTTCAGTAGATTTCAAAACTGAAATTTCATTTTATGATGATAAAATATTGAAATTTCATTGAATTTCATCAAAATCCAATAAAATTAACAAGAACATCAAAGGTAATTTCAACAAAAATCACTGAATTGAATCTCAATTGCCCTTAATTACGTTTAATTTCCTGAAATTTTACCTCATTTAATTGCAGATTAAATCTCAAAAGTAATGGATGCTGATTATTACGATGAATATTTTGATGATTACTACAATGAAAATGATCTCGATATGGAAATGTTTGAGCCACGATTTGAAAATATGTGGAGTGATTGTGTTTGGCCATCATTGATACAAATCACGATTTATACACTCAAATTCATAAGTGTTAACTTTGCTTTTAGAATATTAACACAAACATTTGGTGTTAAATTTCGGATATGGAATCATTTTGTATCGATTTTATGTGGTACGATTTTAATTTGGATGAGTGTCGAAGGAGGTTATGTTTACATTTATGGATTTATCATCATCTCATATTTGCTGATTTGGATTTTGAGTAAAATTAGGCAAAGGAAAGTCGGATATGTGATTAGTTGTTTCATATTGAGTGTGCTTCTGCTGTGGTAAGGTTTTGTTTGACTCTTCTATGACAAGAATTTAATTGAATTTTGAAATTTTTTTAGTGGCTATCTTGAACCTGACAAGCGGCTATGGCATCAAATTCGTGGCACACTCATGATAATTGTGATGAAAATTATTTCATTGGGTTTTGACTTGGATGCCACCAAAACCAAAGAATTACCGAGCCTTTTCCAATACCTTGGATATCTTTTCTGTCCGGCAAGTGTCATTCTCGGTCCATGGCACTCATACAATGAATACACATACATATTTGAATCACCCAAATGGAATCTCAATTATTTTATTAGTATTATTTTGAATTCACTTCTTTCAATCACATTCCTCTTAATGTCAAATTGCTTCATTTATGGAATCATTCCGGACAATTTATGGAAATGGCTTATTGCCTATCGAGATGCCTTTGCATTTAGAAATAGTCATTATTTTATATCATTTTTATCACAAGCCACCATGGTCACTGCTGGATTTGGTTCGAGCGACAATTTGAGTCGATACACTAGGGCAGTTGGATATGAGGTGACGATACCGCACAAAATTGAAATGCCACGATCTTTGTTGCAGGTTGTGGTGCGATGGAATATTCCAATGCATAATTGGTTGAAGCAATGTAAGATTAATTTTTAAGGCAAATTTCAATTTAAATTTAATTTTTTTTCATTTCAGATGTCTTTCGCGTGATAAAACCTCACGGAACATTCCTTGCCGTCCTT
>LN483380.1:0-95306 GCA_900002565.1 Culicoides sonorensis
CCCAAGCAATTTCAAGTGTTGCGCATCCATTAACTTGAGTGCTTTTTCCCGGCCAATTCGTGGAAAATCACCGAGAATCTCTTTAGGGGCCGTTTCTAAATGCTTCAATAAAATGCCACGAAATTGATCGGTCAGTGGTTTGCCATGATTGAATTTGCAGTCTTTTGTAGGGCATTTCATGCCAAGATAATAATACTTGCACGGATATTCTGAATGTAAATAGCTGCATTTATCACGTTTAGCACAGCAATCTAACAAATAAAATTTACAAATCTCCATTTTACGTGGTTCACGATGATGATCATCATTTCGGTCATTTCGATCTTTATCGTAATCACGTCGATCACGTTCACGCTCACGTCTTCGTCGATCATCACGATCACGTTCCATTGATCTATCGCGACGATTTTGTCTGTTTTGTTCGCGTCTGCGTTGACGTCGCTCCTCATAACTCATTTTTCGGTATTCATCGGAATCGTAACTGTCATCATCCGATGATGCCTGTTGTTGTTGTTGCTTGTGATCATCAACGATTGTGCTTGAAGGGGGCGGAGGAGATCCGCCCCGCATATTTAACATTTCATATTCATCATCGAATTCCTCGACACCATCTTCCTCTAATTTCGGCCGTTTTGCGTCAAATATCTCGACACGACTTGAATTTGTCTCTGCATTTTCCTTTTTTTTCTTCTTCCGTTCGGAGGCGGGTTTACGTTTCGGTCTCTTGCGCTTCTTTGACTCGGAACTATCTTCAATTATTTGGACATCATCATCCTTGGCACTTATATTTGGAAGTGGGGGCTCAACTCCGGCTTTGATCAATGCATTTGCCATCGCTTTTTCCACATTTGACGCCCAATCATCTGGAAATTCAAATTTAAAATGACCGTTAAATTTCAGTCTTGAATTCAAATTTTAATACAAACCTTCAACTGAATTACTTCTTTTATCAATCTTTTCTGGATTCTTCACTGGAGTTCCCTGAAGTTTAACGGGACTGGACTCAGTCTGTACTGGAGGTGGATCAACTGCCATTTCCTCGTCATCCTCAATTTCGCCATCTTCTATTTCGCCGTCCTCTCGATCGCTCATTTTTGAGTCCTATGAATAAAATTTAAATTAAAATTCAATTTCAAATAAAATTCAGTTAAATTTTTCATCAAAAACACATTTCAATTTTTGCATACGAAATAATTTTAATGAGAGAATCCAAATTTTAAGGGGAAATAATATTTTTTTTCCCATACATTCACACACATTTATATTCAAAACAGAAAATAAATCATGAACAACCACGTTTCCCTTTTACATTTTTAATGATTACACGGTAATGATGATGATGATGATGTGAATGAAATCGAAAATTATATGAACATTCACTCGTAAGTGTAAATATTGTTTGATTTTCATTGTAATTTATGATATTTTATTATAATTGACCTCATTAATCAATAATATAATTTAACTGAAATATTGACATTTGGTTGATTGTGCTTGAAAAAATGAGCTAAATTTAAAGGTGTGGGACACTGGAAAATTTTTTTACATATTTTTTTTGGGGAAATTGAAATTTATTTTGAAAGTGGTTGAATTTTAACCCTTCGACTATCATGAGGGCAGAAAATGGTCAGAAGTTTTACACAAACTTTTTTCAGCCTTAAAAAATCGGATTTTTAGTTTATAAAACTGTCATTTATGTGATTTGACATGAATAAAATTGAATTTTATTCATTTTTGAAGTTATTTTTTTTAAAGAAGCGAAAATTTTTTAACGAAAATTATATAAAAATTTGAAAATTAACAGAAAAAAGTCAATTTTGACGTTAACTGTCTAAATTACTTGTCAAAAACCAAAATTTAGCGAGTCAACTCGAAATTGGTCGATCATGTGACCAATAAAGTCATTTTTAGTTTAGCAAAGGCCATGGCAGTGGTCCATTTAACTGTCAAAGCTTTGAAAAAATGAAAAACATGTCAATTTTGACGTTATCTGTCAAAATTACTTGTTATGACCGAAATTTACCGAGTCAGTCCAAAATTTCTCGATTATATGACCAGTAACGGTCATTTCGATTAACAAAGAGCCGTGGCTCATTTAACTGTCAAACTGAAAGTATCAGGGAGTCTCTGTCATTTTGACAGATAGTAGAAAATTAAAACTAAACTGTCAAATTTTCACGTTTTAATACGAACTAAGTCCATTGAACTGAATTAATTTCGACGTTTGAAAATTCCACATTCAAAATTTTGACTTTTTCGTATGTTTTTCTTAAAAAATAAACGTCAAATGAAATGTCAAGTGAAATTCTACCCCATCGACTTCGCCTAAGACTTAATTGAAATTGGCCCAAATAGATTTAAATTAAAATTTTAGTCACGTGTTTTGAGCCAATCTGTCATTTTTAATGAGTCCTTGCAATTATCTCCCTTTAAATGTACCGTCACTCCATTGAAGGGTTAAAATTGAAACATGGACCTTATTTTTAAACGAAGGGTTAAAATTTTTCAATTTTAATTTTTTGGAAAAAATTTAAGAATTTTAATGAAATTATATTTCACACTACTTAAAGCGATAATTTCGGATTTCGTAGAAAATTCCCTGAGAAATTTCAGTCCAGGCTTTTTGAGGTTCCCTCTTCACAAATTTTTACAGCGCACCTCTATCGAATTCCCCATTTACCGTCTATATTTACCACATTCAAGTTTTTTCCTGTACATACACAAGTCTGTATCGATACAACTAGTACATCCTGTATATGCCACATAACAAAATACACAGAGAGACAACTATACCTTCATATCATGTTTTTTTTAGATTTTTTCTATTCAATGACTTTCAATGATGATTTAACAAATCAATTGATTTTGTTTGTATTCTCGACCAATTATTTCACATGCATGCAAAATTCTGATTACATTTTCGAAGGATCCAGTTTTGGGAGCAAAATTTAAATGAAAAAAATCTTCAACTAAGCCATGAAATTGCATTTGAATTTAATAGAAGTAAAATTACGTCACACACGAAAAAAAAATATTAAATATTTCAATGATTCATATTTGAAATTGAAATTAAATACAATTTTAACAAGGAAAAATAAATATTATTTACCATAAATATGAAAATTAATAGTAATAAGTAAAATCTTCACTAAATTGATTGATTTGACAATTTTTTTGCATTAAATTTATCTACACACGTCTTTTTTGGCTGGCGATAATCATGAAATGAATATTTTTTTTTTTGAATGTATGTACACAATTCAATGGGTGTATGTTTGTGTGTGTGTGTCTATACACGAACCATATATGACCCATTTGTATGCATTCAAAATGGCCTCTGTTTTAATTTTTATTGAAGTGACGCGTAAAATGTGATATTTTTTTACAATTTTTAATGACTTTGAATCATAGCATGCTATGAAAAATCGATTAAATTGAAGCAGGTGATTGAAATTTAACGGGTTCAGAGGTCAAAATCCCGATTAGTGTCAGGATATGAGATTTAAAACGAAATTTATGAGAAAAATTTTTGAACAGGAAATCTTTTCTCATATTTTTTTCGAATTAAATCAAAAAAGGATCCTTCCAAAAAGTAATTCAGCTTTCGTTTTTTGTTTACGATGAAAGATTTTTTAAGGAAATTATTATTAAATTATTTAAAGATGTCGAATCATTACGTTTTATATAGTTAGCTGGTAATTAGGTATATACGATGTATAATATAAGCACTAATAGTTATTATTGAAATTTTTCTTTTTTTTATGTTTAATAAAAACTCTCATACAGTATTAATGATTTCATTTAGAGAACTTTTGTGTTACGTGTTGTTTCTTCAAAGTACAAAATCTATCTGCATTGTTTTCTCAAAACCAGCTGCCTTTTACACTTGGATGTATGAGAGAATTGGAGTGGGGATTGTTACAGTTATGATTCAGGGTAAAATTTATTGTAAGACCGAAATTCATGCAATTTTACCTTTAAGTGTATTGATTATGACAGGAAAATGTCAAAATGACAGATGACAGATGAAATAAATTGACATAAGGACCGAATTTATGTCATTGTCAAGATTTTAAAAAAAAAAATCTGGAGTTACAAGAAATTTGAAGTTAATTTTGTAACGATAAACGTACATAAACGTCAAAAATCGGATTTTGACAGTTTGAAATGTCAAGTGTCAAAGTAAATTTAACCTTACGGAATTACTACGCCATGAATTTAATGATTGACGGTTTACTTATGACAAGTTAAGTAAGCTATAATTGACAGCTCATTAGGTAAAGATAAAGAAATGTCAAAAAATTGAAGTTTGACAGATTAAAACGTCAAATGTCAGAATAAAGAGTCAGATTGTAGGCTTGAGCCTTCACTTGTTGACTCATGAATTGACCTAGGACACATTTGATCAAAATGTGCCATGAAATTCTCATTTGAATGGACAAAATTTACTTTTAAATGAAAATCCCAGTGCACATTTTGACAATAACTGTCATATTTTCACCCAATTTAATCAGAGTTTCTCAAATTTTCATTCCAACTTAAATTAAATATGAAACTTTAATTACAGTCTATTTGAATCATTAAAACGGTTTTGACAATTAACAGAGAATGTGCATCGGGATCAAAATAGACCTTTAACTTGAAATGAAAAAAATTAACTTCCACTTAACCTTTCCCATAATCTTTATTTCCCAATTTCTCTTCATTTTATCTTTAAAAATCAAATTTAATCACTTCTCCTCCATTGCATTGATGATCTTGATCAATCCTTCATTTTCCAAAATCGTCGAATGATTACCCTGCAACACCTTCACATCAATTTTCCCTTCCGTGTACTTTGATAATCCATAATCCTCACTCATGACCTTCAACGTTATGTCTGTTGGTCTCACGAGAACAATATCTGATCGTATTTTACCTCGTAACGGTTCTTCCTCGGCATTTGCCATCAATTTTATGCGCGATGCAATTGAATCAATAATTTCAGTGCAATATTCCTCCGAGAACTTGAAATGTTCAGCAAGTGTTGAAATGAGCACCTTTTTGAATGAATTGTCATCGATTTCATTTAATGGAATTAAGCTCTTCATAATTTTAATCATAATTGCATGAACATCCGAGTCTGTGAATTCTGCCTTATTATTATTTAAATGGCGTGTAATTTGTTTGAGATACTGGGGTGAGCCATCAATTAACAAGATTTTGCCATTCATTCCAAGCCCTTCGAGGATGCGGGCGATTTCAAGTGTGATGATTGTTCCGAACGAGTAGCCAACGAGTCGGAAGGTGTGAGTTTTATTGAAAACGTGTTTGAGAAGATCTTTCAAGATGCTTTCAGCGATTTGAGATGCTTCGATCATGTGAGCAGTTTTGCGAAGTTGGAGCATGAAGACAGGTAAATTGATTTTGGATGCGATTTGAATCCAGGCTTCACCACAAACTCCTTCAATGCCAGGTATGAAAAGAAATCTCTCAACATTATCATTATTGTTCATGTTCATAAGACGCAGCACAGTTTCAAGACTTGACTTTTCATCACCAAGATTCCTTTGGATCAAATTCAAACCCAATTCAGCAGAGTCCTTTAAACCAGTATCGCTTGAATCTGATTTGATATCTGCTAATACTTGTAACTTATCAAATGTGAGGACTCTCAATTCTTGAGGTGATAAAAATATCTCGTAATCACGTTCCAGTAATTGATTTATCTCGACACTCATCAGTGAATCAAGTCCCAAATCTGAGAATTTCGTATCAAGTTGAATTGATTTTTGGCTATGAATTCCCATGATGTTCATGACAGCTTCAACAATATCACCACTCTTCTCATAATTGACATTCTTCTCTGCCACAACCATGCTTGCCACTATCGGATCTGGGCATGAAAGTAACTTGTCAAGTTCTTCCATGCACGAAGCGATTTTCTGTGGCAAAGTTCCTCCGATCGCCATCTCAATGTTTTTGTCACTTTGCATATCAGCAACAAGACCGACATCGCCAATTGCACCCCATTGTATCGCCTTACCAGGTAATCCTCGTTTCTTACGTTGTTCAATTACACGTTCCATGACCGAATTAGCCATACCGTAATTTGGTTGCCCTGCATTCCCTCGACCACATGACACGGATGAGAAAACGACAAACATGTGAAGTTTTGGACACATAATCCGTGAAACTTCATCCAAGTAGATCGTGGCAAGCGCTTTTGGTGCCATACTTTGACGAAATTGACTTGGAGATTGATTCTCAAATGTTGCATCTTGAAGTTTAACTGCTAAATTGAAGATTCCACCTATAGACCCGTGTTGCGAAGATTCCTCAATGAGTTGGGTGACACCATTCAAGGTTGTGATGTCAGCTGTTAAGATTGTTACGTCAATGCCATATGAGCGCCATAAACTGATGCGATAACATTGATACGGTTTGGTTATTCCTCGTGTTGAGCTTAGAACGAGTTTGGTACATCCTCGAATGATTAACCAATCTGCGAGTTCAAGACCGAATCCTCCAAGGCCACCAATTATGATATAGGTGAGATCTGGATGACAATACACACGAGGATTGACAGTGATTGGCAACGATTTTTCATCCTCATCCTTATCACGGATTTTAAGTAGAACTTTTCCGATATGTTTTGCAGAGCCCATGTAGCGAAACGCTTGTTCAACATCATTTGCATTGAAGATCGTGGTTGGAAGTGGCATAATTGCACCATTTTTCAAATCTGTTTCAATCAAATTCGTAATATATTTTTTCTCTGCTGATGTTCCGATAATGTAAGCATCCAGGATGATTGAATGGAATGAAATCTCATTTAAGAAGGGAGCTAAGCCCAGTTTTGAGTTATTTTCCATGTCAAATTTACCAATCTCAAGGAATTTCCCGCGTTTTCCTAAACATTTTACAGATGCAATCAATTTCTCTTCAGACAATGAATTGAGAACATAATCAACACCTTTGCCGTCAGTTTCTCGCATCACCATTTCATAGAATGACGTATCACGTGAATTTCCGATATGTGAATCACGCAATGTCGGAAATTTCTTTAACAAATATTGACGTTTCACATCTGAGCCGACTGTAGTGAAAACTTCCAATCCATATTTGATTGCTGTATGAATGGCAGCTAGTCCAACTCCACCAGTTCCTGCATGGATCAACACTTTTTGTCCCTTTTGAATTTTAGTTACAATGAAAAATGCATAATAAACCGTTGTATAAACAATTGGAATTGTAGCTGCTTCTTCTAGTGTCATATGTGGTGGACATTCCCATATCAGATTCTTATCAGCTAACACTTTTGTCGCAATTGATCTGGACGGCAGGAAACCAAAGATCTTCTTTCCAGTCATGGTGACCCCGGCAAATTCCAATCCAATCACAGTTTCTCGTCCAATTCGATTGAAGTCAATATTGATGGAGTCTTTTGTTAAGCGACCAGTTGTCAACATTAGATCACGGAAATTGAGTGCTGAATATTTGACGTTGACTAGGAGTGATGGATCAAGTTTTAAGTCCGGAAAGTTTAAATGACCTTCAAACCATTTGAGAGATGACAAATCACCAGCAATGTCACAATTCACAATGCAATGACGTTTCTCAGGAGATGTTTGCAAGTCAAAATTCAATGGAAGATGTCGATATGACCCCCATGTGCCCTGAAAGTAAAGGAATATGAAATTAAATGGAAACGTTTCGTTATTTATTAAAAGTACTTACATTTTTAAAGATGTTGACAGCTAATTTGACATTTTTCATGTAAAATGTGCTCTCTAAATTGAAGGATGGAGCAGATTCATCATCAATGAAGACACATCTAATTTGATCTCCAGTCAATTCTTTGCGTATACAGTTTACAAGTCCGATAATTCCATTCAACGGTTCATTTTGGGCATATAAGATGACAGGATGCTCTTTTTTCAGCAATTTCTGTGTTTCATTCAACCAATTGTAGTTCGTGTCAATCAATGAAACCTTAACAGCTTTCACAGATTTTTTGGTATTATTCTCATATTTTGCGATGTTGGGTTTAAATACCAGCAATGTTTCGTTTAAGGTTTTGAGAGAACTGACAATCGTTACCTCTTTTGGTATGTTGATCTCCTCAGGATTGATCGTCGTTGCTTCTCTTGAGATGATCAGACCATCTTCCTTGACAAATTTCAATGCATGTAGCATGATTTTGGGTTGAGCAACCATATACGAGCAAATCACAAACGAATTATTTTTCGTTGATGATTTTGGGGTTTCAGTGAGTAAGTGCGATGTCGTTTCATAGACAATCAATGGAAGGTCACACAACGATTCCACAAATTTCTCAATCAAGCTTTCATTGATTCCGTCTTGTAATTCATAAATTTTGACATTTGTCGTGTAACTGTTTTCCAGTCCAAGTTGGATGATGCAACGACTCGCATCTTCCAAGGTAAAATAATCATTCGAGAAGTATGGAATGAATTTGTACGTTTCAAGAACTGGCTTCAATTTATCTCGTTTGCGATTTACGGCACGTGCATGTAGTCCTTGGATTTCTACACCGCCAGCTTTGATGAGCTTTAAATTTTTATTGTAAGTTACTTCGATTTCCGTGACTTTGACTTCGTTTTTGATTGATTCCGATTTTTGTATGATTTCATTATGGATTGACGGCGAAATTTTGACACTATCAATACTGACAGGCAAGTAAAGTGATCTTGTATCTTTTGATAGGACTGTCAATTGAAGCATGCAATCAATGAAGGGTGCGTAATCATTTAACCATCGAATTTTCCCAGCTTTCGCATCCATGCGAGCTTCAGTTAATGATTTAAAGTCACCCGTGTACTCGTAACCTCTCAATCGAAGTTCCTTGTAAATGTCTTTGGTGTATAATGTGATGGAATTATTTTCAATTTTCTCAAATTTGGATAAATTTAATGTTTCAAGATTATAAATCTCGCCTGAGACAACTGATGTGATGCCTTCTGTTATCTATAAAAATTACAGCAATAAGATTAATTTGAAATTTCATAAAATTCGATCTTACCTCAAACAAACCACTTCCCCGTTGAAATGTGACAGACAACTTCACTTCACTATCCTTTGGAATTGCAGTCGCTCTCATAAATTTCACATTTTTAAATTCAACATTCATGTTTTCATGTGGAATTCCCAGCATGAGTGCGTAGCTGTGCCAAGTCAGCATGAGATAAGAAGTGGCTGGGAATAAAATCCTTCCATCAATTTTGTGACCAACGATGTTAGCGAAAAGTTCATCAGTGAGATTTATTTTGTGAATGTGCTCAACTTTAGCGTCAGTTGCGTGATTGAATGACGCTACAAACCAACTTTGAGAATGCTCCCATCGGATGAGTGGTGCAATCATGGGAGTTTCGAGTGAAACAGGAAATTTAACTGGAGGGTAAAGTTTATCGATGGTGAATTCGATTCCATGGACGTAGAGTCTGTGGAAGAGAAATATTTTGAAATTAATTTTACTGTAGGGTGTAAATTTTGTTAACTTACTTTCCAAGGCCATTCAAGAAAAAGCTGAAATTATCCTTGTTCGCTCTCTGAGTCAATGGAATATGAACGCCTTTTGGTAAGTTGTTCTTGAGAATTGATTGTAGTAAGCCATGTGGTGCAATTTCCAAAGTGATCGCATTTTCTGGTATCAATTTCATCGTTTCTTCAAAAAGAACTGGACTCAGGAGGTTATTTGTCTGATATTCAGCTGAACAGAATTGACTTTGAAGTTTATTCCAATTCTCTTTTGGAATACTCGTGCTCAGCCATTTTCTTGATCGTTGTTTAGGAATTTTAATGACCTTTTGAAGGTATTCCATCAGTTTTGGGCCCATCTCTTGAATGTATTTACTGTGATATGGAATATTACTGCAAGGTACTTCCTTGGCAAAGATCCCTTTATTTTTAAGATTTGATACGAATTCAGATACTTTTTGAGCTGGTCCAGAGATTGTACAGGAATCGGGTGAATTGTGACATGCAACTTCAATTCCATCAGGAAGCGAGGCTTTGATTTTTTGATAACCTACACCAATAGCTGCCATTGCTCCAAATGTTACCTTCGTTTCAGTACTCACCAAACCCCGATAATATGCTGAAAGGATCATTTCCTCTAACGTGAAACACTCATCTGCATAAGCACAGCCCAATTCGCCAACAGAATGCCCAATAATGATATCAGGAAAAACCTTCAAGTCCCTTAAGACATTCACAATTCCAATTTGAATTGCAGCAATGCCAACAAATGAATGAAGTACATTATCAAACATCTTCGAATCACTCATATCTGTAATTATTTTGACCAAATCAAGTTCAAATGAAAGTAAAATTTTGTGACATTCCTCAATCGAGTGTCTGAATGTTTGAATTTCCATCAATACCGATCCCATTCCTATCCATTGAGAACCCATACCAGCAAATACCCAAACCAAAGGACGTTTTTCACCATGGAAATGTTGAATTTGCATTTCATGACAATCACTTTTAGTCTCATTTAAAGGTGAGTAGATACCAAAACCACGGTAGACGTAACCAGGAGTTTTTACTCGTTGTATGTTCGTTAACAATGCAAGGAATTCTGTATCCAGTGCGCGCTGTGTGATGGAATTTAACATCAGTTCAACACTTTCCTGAGTACGTCCACTCCATAAAACGAGTCGCTTAAGATTATCAGTAGGCAATCCATGATTCACTTTATGTACTGGATGTGCTTTTAATAGAATGTGGGCATTTGCACCGCCAAACCCATAGGAATCTTAAATTGAAATGAAAAATTAAAATTTTAAAGTAAAATTTGTAATTCATTACTCACTTGCAGCAACGTATGGACTGGTAAGAGGACACACATCAGTCACCACCTTAATCCGTCCCTCTCGAATTGAGTCAATTGATTGTCTCGGTTTTGTAAGATGCAAATTTGGTGGAATCAGTCCCTTTTGAAATGCACACACAATTTTTGCAATTGAACACACGCCACTTGCTGGCTCTGAATGGCCCATATTTGATTTCACTGATCCAATGAGCAATGGATTTGACTTGGTTCGATTCCGTGCAATGACACTATCGATTGTAAAACACTCGATTGGATCTCCTACAGCTGTGCCAGTCCCATGAGCTTCCACGTAATCAATTAAATTTGGATTGAAATTTATTTCTTTGTAGAATTCTTCGACTAGCTTGACTTGCATTTGTCGTGATGGATAAAATATTCCTTCGTCTTTGTATCCATCGCAATTGACCTTTGAATGGACCAAAGTACAGTAAACACGTTTGGCATTTTTTGCTTTTTGCAAGTAAATGCAACAAACCGCTTCGGCTCGTATATAACCATCAGCTTTTTCATCGAAAGGTGAGCAGTAGCCATCTTTTGAAAGCATATTCAATCTAAATTTAATTGAAAATGAGATTAAATTTCAGAATAGTTTTGATTGAATTTAACTTACAATGAAAATTGCAGACTTATGTAAGGATGTAGACACAGATTGGAGCCACACACTAGCGCTGATTCACATTCTCCATTTCTGATTGCACTGTAAGCACAGTCAAGGGCGTAAAATGAGCTACTGCAAGCTGTATCGACAACAAATGAAGGGCCTGTTAGATTGAGGCAGTATGAAATGCGATTAGCTAACATTGCTCGGCTGTGCCTAAATTGAAATTAAATTTAAAGAAGTGTTTGTAAGGATTTTAGCTACACTTACCCAGTTATATTATAAACAGCAGGTTGGTCATAAGTAAATTTCTCTGCCTCATTATACGTCAAACCAATAAACACCCCAACCTTCTTTCCACGAATCTCCTGCGGATTTATTCCCGCATCTAAGATCGAGACATATGCCGTTTCCAGTAAAACACGCCCTTGTGGATCCATATTATTAGCCTGTCGATTATGGATTCCAAAAAAAGAAGCATCAAATTTATCCAAATCATAAATTTTTCCGTGACGTTTTGGAATGCGCGGGTCCAAGTGTTTCCACCGTCTCTCATCTTCATCAACCATATCAATCTTAGCATAAAGCTTATCACAAAACTCAGCAACATTATGAGCATTCGGAAATGCTCCACTGATACCACTAATGACAATTTCTTCCTCAGCATTTCCAGAATAGGCTCGACAACTTGACCGTGAACTACTTGAAACATTTTGGTCGTTATCCATTTTTTTTAATTTAAAATAATATTTTTTTTATTATCGATCGAAACTTAACCGTATTAGAATAGAATTAAGTAAGAACTGATTGAAATACAGACGGCATGCGACTCCTTTTATACCTTTGAATTTTTTTTTAATTCTTTTTTTTGCAAATATTCTGTCTGTTACTTTCTTTTAATTCATTCAATAAAATAATTATTTTTTGCAATTGTATGGAACAGACGAATTTTAATTATAAAATTTTCGCAGTGTTTTGATTTTTTTTATATAAGTGCATGCAAAATTAGTAAGCAAAAGGTCACTATTAAGTCATTCGATATTTATTTTTGGTAATTTCTTTAAGGTATGGAATTAGGAGTGTTCTTTTTATGTGAGTCATTTACTCACTGAAGAGTGGGAAATCATCGATTTCTGAGGATGTTTTGAAAATAAAATTTTAGTCTTGGTCTGGTCAAGATTTGACATCTAGAGTTTTCTAATCTGTAATTTTTCTTTTCAGGCTTTACAAACGAGGGCCTTTGCCTGGCGTATTTCTGGTGTATTTTGAGCAAATTAAGAGTTATGGTCTCTTACATAGTCAGGATTTGTTATTTTTGGTTTTTGGACTACCAATCTGCAGGTTGCTACTTCGATTCTTGTTCTGGGCATGAAACCTTTAAAATTCCAAAGTCTTTTTTCTGGGCTTTTCAAGCAAATTGCATAACTTAATAAAAAAATACTTACCGGCACAAGCTTCACACTCCCAATAACCTATTTTTTAATTTTCAAAAAAATCTTAAAATCAAAACTTACCAAATTTCATCGTCAAATCCAATCTCCATCCATGAAATCCTCAAATCCATTTCCAGTTCCATTCAATCCTCGAATCACATCAGTAAATTCTTGTAACGGTCATTTTACATCTATTTTTCAGATCATGCGCACAAATTTTTTCCATCATTCTTTTCACCTTTATTTCTAGCTGACACACATATGGACCAACATAAACCATATTCAGTGTATGCATGCAAGTATTTCTGTATGTATCGCAATGTTTACTGTCAAACTTGAATTTGAAGTTTCATTTCAATATCGTTCGAATTTATCATTTGAATTTTAATTGATTTCTTTACATTTTTAATAAGGTTTCATCGAATTTTGATCTAAAATAGGTTGGAAATTGAAATAAAAGGCATTTTAGATGTAAATTTGATGAAATTCAATTAAAATGAATGAAATTCAACTGCCATTTTGAATGTTAAATGTCTATGAAATTGAGCAAAACGTGGATGAAAGCGCCACTTGTGGTTGATGCGTGTACTAGAACAAAAAATTCTTTACATTCAACACAGCAATCGATATGTGCACAGTGTACTGAAGTACAGAAAAACTTAATTAAGTGTAGGGAAAAAAGTCGAGAGTGAAGAACTTGACTCGCTTAAAAAAATTGAATTTTAACTGGAAAAAATCTAATTATTTTAGGAAATTTAATAATTAAAGTATTCGGCATTGTAATGGCTAATAACAGGTTAATATAAAAAGTGTTGTTCTTTGTAGATTCGCCACAAAAACCGTGTAATTAAAATTTCGGTATTGAGTGAAAAACGAAAAAAAAAAAATATTTAACTTCATAAAGTATCACCTTAATATGAAGAAGAAAAAAAAATATCAGCAGCAGCAGCTACACATACAATACATTTAAAGAAAAAAATTATAATAATTTTTTTTCTTCTCTCACATATATTTTTGTGTATTTTGTGTGTGCATGTATGATGCTAAATAACTGATGTCGACGTCGTCGTCCTATTCTCTTAAAAACATTATTATTATTTTTTTTTGTCATTTTTTTTAAGACCTCTGAACACTACTCGAAATGTCTTCATAGAAAACTATTATAATTTCACATTAAAAAATACTGATGGTGTCTCTCTATCACACACGTATGTGCATACACACACACACACACAATATCCGAGTTTAATTTAATAATTTTTTTGATGTTTTTTTTTCTTTATTTTATGCCACACACTCTCTTAATAATATGATGAGAAGGTGAATAGAAAAAGAAAATTAATTAATAAAAAAAAGTAAAAAAAAAAAATTAAATTAAATCAAGAAGAAGAAGTCGAAAAAAAATCACATTAGATTTTTTTTGCCTTTTAATTTCACGGCAGTGGCGAAACAAAAGACAGACAAAAAATTATCAAATAATCATTGAAAAGTGAATCACAAGTGAAAATAAAAAATTACAATTAAATATCAATAAAAATATAACATGATAAAAAAAATTAGTGAATTCAATTTAATGTGAATTTAAATTCGAAAAATGGACAAAATTCAGTTTTTTTCTTCTTTTTCCTCTCTTTTGTATTTTCATATCGATTTTATTTATATTAATTGAGTGTGTTCAGTGTTCACAGTATCAGGTGAAATATGAATACAAAAAAAAATGACAATACATTTTTTCTTATTAGATTTCTATTGGAATTCATTTCATTTTAATTTCAATTTTATTTTTTTTTGTGTTTTTATTATCATATCAGTGAGTAAAATTGAGACGAGAAAAAGAAGAAAAAAAATTACAGCAAAATAATGTGAAATTACGAAAAAAAAAATTGTGTACACATAAGATAACTTTTATATGATACGATCATTATTTTTGTGTGTGGAAATACTGTTAAAAAGTGAAAATTCTATGTGATATCATATGGATATAAGAATGCGCAGTGATCTTCAATCAAAAAAAAACATGTTCCCGTTTTTTTGGTTCTAATTGGAATTGAAATTTCTTGGATTTTTTAACGGAAATTTGATTTTAAATTTAAAAGTGACAGATCTGTCAAATGTCATATTAATTTATTAAAAAATGTTATAAATTGACCTGCTTTAGTCGATTTTGACAGTTGCTTGGAATAAACTTGAAGTATTTTAGTTCAAATTTTGATAATAACTCATTTAAATTGACAGATATGTCATTTTTTTTTTGAAAAACGTCATCTGTCATTTAAAATCATTGGAAAATTTAAAAAGTTACTAGATGAGCAGGTAAAAGTTAGACAATACATGATTACGTACAAGATTTTTGACATTTTCGTATGTGTTTCTATACAATATGAGCTGTCAAGCTTAATATGCGTACCATCTTATAAATTAGCCTGCTTTAGTCGATTTTGACAGGTGCCTGGATTAAGCTTGGCGATTTAGGTTCAATTTTGATATTTACACGTTTAAATTGACAGATCTGTCAATTTTTTTTTACGGAAAACGTCATCTGTCATTTAAATTTTTGTTGAAAATTGATAAAAAAAAAGTAAATAAAAATAGATTGATAAATTTTGACGTTTAAATTTTTTTGACATCTATGGAGATTTTGATGTTTCTATATCTGTCAATTGACAGTCAAAATAAATTTACTTACCGTCCTAAACAAAACAAAACAAACAAGTGAAAATTTGACAATCTCTGTTTATGTACAAAATCTTTGAAGTCTCCGTATGTGTTTCTATAGAAAATTAACTGTCAGACTTAGTTTCTTAAATCCAATACTTCTTAGATGTAATTTGACAGTCAACTTTGACAATTCTCTGATTCTATGGATTAAATGGAAACGTACAGTACAGCATAACACGTCTAGAAATGTCAAAATATAAAACAAAATGTCAAATTAGGCCTTTTTCAGAAGATTTTGGGATTCTGAGATGTCAATAACATGCTTAGTATCAATTTTTCTTTAAACTGTCATTATCAAAGTCATTTTTTTTGACAGTTCCATGTTTTGACAGACTATTTTCGTTGAAATCGATATTAAAACAGCTACATGAAAAAGATTTGTGAACCTTTTGTTTGGGCAATTGTCATGTAATTTGTAAAATGTCATTTTTTATTAGAACTGTCAAAGAAAGTGTCACATTATCTGTCAATAAATTATTAAAGGTAAAAATTTGACAAAAAATTTCTTTACGTAGACATTTTTGAAGTTTCCGTATGTGTATCTACACAAAATGAACTGTCAAGTTTTACTTGCTTACAACCCTCTCCCCCATTAAGCGCCCTCTGTTATCTATTGAATGAATTTCAATGTAAACGAATCCCAAAAAAAGGAACATTTGATTGAAGCACGTTGCATCCCTTAAACCTCATTCGAACAAAAACTCATTCGAGTGCAAAACTTTGGATTATGTTACACTTGATTATATTTTAATATGATTATAAAATTAATTTAATATAAAATGAAAAAACATTCACATTCAAACAAACAAAGACTTTAAGGGTTTAAAATTAAAATTAAATTGAATAAAAAAAACAAAGAAAGAAAGAAAGAAAAATAATTGGAAAAAAGTTCATTTTACTAATAAAATTTTGAATCATACAAATTTTTTAGGTGTTCCCGAATGTCATCACCGTCTACTTGTTATTATTATTAATTAATATATAAATTAGGATTATTAATGACCCATTTAAAGTCATAAATCAATAAATGTGTAGTGTATTTTAACAACAATTAATATAAAAAGAAGATATTCAAATAAAAAAAAAAATAAAAGTTATTTACTGAGAGAAAAAGTTAATACAAAGTCCTTTGAATTGAAATTGCAGTGCAGTAGTGAATTAAAATTAAATTAAATTGAAAAGGAAAAATAAAATAAAACGTTAAAAAAATGTCCACAAGTAATAATCATCAATCAGCGGCACCACCACAGCCACCATCGACACAACCAACACAAAAAACGTCTACAACTGATCGTGTAATAGATAGTGAGTGTTTTTTTTACATTTTTCTTTTATTTATTCCTTCCTAATAATAATTTATTTACAAAAATTATGATCTTTGTTGGTCGCCAAAAAATCAACAATAAAAAGATACAAAAAAAAACCCAACCTTTGCGCGCTCGCTCATCATTTAAATTGTAAAACAAAATAATAATAATAAAAAAAATAATATATTTTGTGTATTTATATGAAAATTAGTCGCATTCAAGGCCATTAACGATATTATATGATGATGATTTTAAATCTCTGAAAATTTTTGTGTGTTTTGTTATGAATTTTTTTTTTTTTACTTGAATAATAACAAAATTATTTATGAATATTTTATGTGAAATAAAATCTGTGAAGATTTTTTTCTTCTGTTTTCTGTTTTTGTGAAAGAAATAGGCAAAAAAAATAATAATATGAGAGAAAGACAGTTATAGAACGTGACATATTAAGATTTCATTTAAAAAAAAAACAAAATATCCGATTCGTTAGAAGGTCATTTCGTCCGTTATGAGATTTCATGTGTTTGAATTTGAATTTTATTAGCTTCTAAGTGAAGAGCCTTAGGATAATCATCTTAGGATAATTACTTATTTAATGCTTTTTTGTTGATTTTGTTATCTAAATTACTTTTAATTTACATTTTAATGATCAATTTCATTTACTTATTCGACAGACAAGTTCTTTTTCTTTTGTGGGAAGACACGAAACTACTCAATTTACTGTGTTTTTGATTAAAATTGAGCTGTGGTGAAAATCTGACTTTGATTTGATCTGAGCTGTGGTGAAAATTTGACTTTTATTTGAACTGAGCTGTGGTGAAAATTTGACTTTGATTTGAACTGAGATGCGGTGAAAATTTGTCTTTGATAAGAATCGAGCTGTGATGAGAATTTGACTTTGATTTGATTAGAGCTGTGGTAAAAATTTGACTTTGATTTGATTTGAGTTGAAAATTTGTCTTTGATAAGAATCGAGCTGTGGTGAAAATTTGTCTTTGAAAAGAATCGAGCTGTGGTGAAAATTTGACTTTGATTTGAACTGAGTTGTGGTGAAAATTTACCTTTGATAAGAATTGAGCTGTGATGAAAATTTGTCTTTGATAAGAATCGAGCTGTGGTGAAAACTTGACTTTGATTTGTTCTGAGCTGTGGTGAAAATTTGGTTTAGATTTGATTTGAGCTGTGGTGAAAACTTGACTTTGATTTGATCTGGGCTGTGGTGAAATTTTGTCTTTGATAAGAATTGAACTGTGATGAAAATTTGTCTTTGATTTGATCTGGGCAGTAGTGAAAACTTGACTTTGATTGGATCTGAGCTGTAGTGAAAATTTGACTTGGATAAAAATCGAGCTGTGGTGAAAATTTGACTTTGATTTGATCTGGGCTGTGGTGAAATTTTGTCTTTGATAAGAATTGAACTGTGATGAAAATTTGTCTTTGATTTGATCTGGGCAGTAGTGAAAATTTGACTTGGATAAAAATCGAGCTGTGGTGAAAACTTGACTTTAATTTGATTTGAGCTGTGGTGAAAATTTGACTTTAATTTGATCTGAGTTGTGGTGAAAATTTGAGTTTGATTTGATCTGAGCTGTAGTGAAAACTTGACTTTGATTTGATCTGGGCTGTGGTGAAAACTTGACTTTGATTGGATCTGAGCTGTAGTGAAAATTTGACTTGGATAAAAATCGAGCTGTGGTGAAAATTTGTCTTTGATGAGAATTGAGCTGTGGTGAAAATTTGTCTTTGATAAGAATCGAGCTGTGGTGAAAATTTGACTTGAAACACCAAATTCGCCTCCTTTTAGCGCTAATTCACTGCAAATAAAAACACAATCTTAAAATCATATGCTCACATGAAATCAGTACAAGTAAAACCATCTTTAAAATTACCTGGCTTAAAATTTAATGTATTAGACTTCCGCTGCTTTACTTCACTCAGCTTTAATTTTGTATTGTAGTAGTTTTTTCTCTTCCATTTTCATAATATTAAAATAAATTAATTTTTTTTTCCATTTTAAAACTTAAAAAAACATAATTTACACGAAACTCCCATATATTTAATGTAATCATTATAACCGAGCCTTTCATGTCTAAAGTAATTTTAATTTTTCAGCTTCAATGTTGCGCTCCTATTCTGATGTTGCTTGTGTTGTTGTTTCTCGCTGTTATTATTATTATTATTATTTAGATGCTTGATGCTATCTCAAAAGATATATTTTTGTGTTTTTATAACACGAAAACATGTTTTGATTGACTGTACCTTTGCATAGAGTGTGTGTACATGAAAAAAGACAAGAAAAAAAATGTTAGTATGTTACAAGTTCCAAATAATAATAATAATAAAAAATATAATACTAGTAGTGTAATAAAAAAATAAAATACAGTGAATAGAGTTATATAGACATCAATTTTTTACACCCCTTATACAAATTCTTGCTTATGTTTACAAAAAAAATGTGTGTGTGTGTGTGTTGTGTGAATGGATTAAGGTGTGTTCTTTTTTTGTGTTATTATTTTTTTTCTCTTCTCCTTTTAGTTTTAACATCAAAAAGATATATCATAAAATTTTCATGTCTATCTAAAAATTTAAGGCTAAACCAAAAAAATTTCCATTTCTCACTTCAAAATTGTATCAAAATTTCATGAAATTCATGCCAAGTACAGTATTTTAATTTTTTTTTGTCTGTACTTAACTAACTAAATAAATAAAATGAATATTCGTTGTGATATGTCAATTATGTTAAAAAGTTTGTAATAACTTCTAAAGGTGATGTTTTGTTTCAAACAGAGAGTAACACAATGAAATATTAATAACAAAAGTAATAAATTGACTTGAATTTGTATTTGAATGACACTTGTTTAGGTATTTTCTTATTAAATTTTGATCTGTTACTGTGAAAGTTTTCTTCATATGATGATATGTTGGAGTGGAAAACTTTTAATTTTTAAGAGTATGAATATGATTGAGTCGTTTTGATATTAAATTTTAACAGTAAATAAGGAAAGTTTTGGATGATGCTTCAATGGAAGTTCAGTGAAAGAAGTAAGGAAATGTTACTAGCTCTCAATTTGAATTGTGCTCTTAAAGTGCAGGAAATGATTCGATTTTGAACTATTTTATGAATGTAATTGATACTGAGCTCTTATCACACCTGGTTGAAGTCAAAAACATGTCTGTTCAAGTTTGATAAGAAGACTGGTTAAGGGCTGTGCTGTGATGAGGGAAGTATTCACTTAACGTGCTTTGGACTTGCACTCAAAAGTAGATTTATTTTACAATCGATCTCAAAACTCATTTCATTTAGTAAATCACCAAGCTCACAGAAAAAGGATTCATTTTGAAGATTTGAGAGATCCAGAAAAGGGTATACAAAGGTCATATGAGAACCAACAGAATTCTTTGGAACCGCGGTGGCGCCCTTGTAAATCCTAAGACCTCGTGCGAGAAATATCTTGTACATAAATGTAAAAAAACTCGCAAAATGACTTATTTCATTTTGAAAGAAGTCAGAAAATTTTACGAGCTCCAAACTTTAGTCTACTCTTAAACCGTATGAAATAAGGGATTTTGAGCATTTTTTCCAAGCAAGACCATTTTAAATTCTGAAAAGAAAAGATTCAAGCCATGATAGGGTCCATGTTTAACTCCTGAAGGTTTCAAGGAAGGATTTTAATAGCTTTAAAATATTCAGGGCAGTATTGCGATCGTGAAACACCAAATGTTGTTTTCCCTTTTCTATGAGTGTTTTAGACTTAATAAGAGCACGTCAAGGTCACACATGGCTTTATGACTCCTTGTGGGACTCATCCAGAGTCCCTTTAGCACATAATAGACCCTGTGATCCTTCCTAGAGAGCTTTAACGACCATTTGATCCCATTTACGGTCCATTTGAGCTTCAATGCCTCTTATTTTCACTTTTCAAGCTGAAATCTAATCCCTGATTTCATTATAAACTTAAACTAAAATTTAATCAAACAGTAAATAATCCATCCAAGAATTTAAAGTAATAATCACGTTCTTCCACTACTCTCACATACAAACCATGTCAGTCTCAATTTTAATGAAATATTATGTACATTGAACATGGAAAGCTCAAAATACAGCACACACAAAAAAAAATTATAGTTGACAAACTTGTTTAAGATATTATTTTATTATATGTGTGTGATGTTATATATATTGTGAATGATGATGACATGAATGCGACAGAAAATTCAACAAACAACAACAACAACATAAATTTTGTATTATTGGATTTAGGATGATATCTTGTCGGTTTTGTTGTTGTTGTAATTGTACTGTGCGTTTCACATTTAATGAAAAATATTCTTATTATTATATTTTGAGCTGATGATAGATTTACATTCAAACCATTACACAACTCATTCAAAGGCACATATGAGTGTATGATGTGATCAAGATTTCAATGTTGCTCTACTCTAATTTTTTTTGTGTGTAGAGAAATATTTAGATGACTGTCTGATTTTCTGATAGACATTCGAATGTAAGTGTGTGTGTGTAAGGATAGTGTTTGTGTGTGTACTGTCATCGCTATTATATTATTTGTAATAAATTCACATTTCATCAGTTTGATATTTATTTGCTGATAGCCTTGTTTTAGTACAATTTGAACAAAAAGTTATTTGTATTTGTTTGTATTTAGAGAAAAAAAATAGAGAGAAAGAAAATGCAATCAATCAATAATTTTTAGATCAATGTGTGTCCTTGTGTCGTTTTAATTTTCTGTTTTAGAGGGCTTCTTACATGTAAATTACGTTACATTACATTACATAAGTTACATGTCAGTGTCTTTTAAATTGTTTTTCATATAAGTTTGAATGGAAATTTTTTGAAACTTCAATGAAATTTTTACTTTGAAATGTAATTTGAACAGTTTTGAGAAAAGTGGAGACGACTGGCTGTTTGTAAATTTTAATCATGGTATTGCCAAATTTGGAGGCTTTTACTGACTCGTTTTATATTAAGAGGGTGAAAAGATTTCAATAAGAGCCAATTCAATGAATTTTGTTGTAAGAAATCGATTTTACTTTCATATTGAAAAGGGGGAGGCTGATAATTGAATATTAAGTGCAGTGTTGCCAAATTTTTCCAATTAATTGTATTTTCAAGGTCATTTAACAAAATTATTCAGGTTTTTAAAGGAAAAAAAAGTCCTGCTATTTCACTAATTTCCATTTTGAAATTTCAAATGACCAGGGACGTTTTTAGAAATCTTGTATCAGGAAGGGGGAGGGGGGAAACATGAATAAAAGTCAAATTTCGTCAATCAACGCGTTGGCAGTATTAAATTTTTTTTAAATTCCAGCTTCTCTTTGCTTTTTTTTGAAAATCTGTTCCATTTCATTACTTTGATTGACATTTAATGAAACAAAAATGAAATTTCCTCACTCTCCCCCCTCAATTTCATTTAAAAAAATTGTATTGATTTAGACTCAAAATACGTCCCATGGGAGTCAATTATTGACTTTAACTTATTAAGCTAATGCTCTTCAAATGAAATTTCTTGATATGAGTCATTAATTTCATATCAAATACAAGGAAAAAAATGAAATGTAACCATGAATTACATTTAAAAGCGCATTTTCGAAGAACAATTTTTTATCAAAATTTTCAATGAAACGTATTTTTTCGTTGAAATATTTGAATTTTGTGCATGAAATTGAAATTTGACTTTAAATAACAGACGGACTCACATCAAAATGAACCCAAAAGAGCATTTTTTTCAATTTCAATGGAAATTTCACTTAAAATAATATTTTTTTTCATTTAAATTTAATTCAATTCAATTCAATTTAATGCAATTCATTACTTTTAAATAGTAATTTTTTTTGCCACTACAATAAATTGTCAAGGGAATTTTCCTGTTTAAACCAAACTTTTATTAAAGTAAAATGAAAAACAAAAAAAAATCGATCTGTTGATATTAAAAAAAAATTACTGGCATTTCCCATTTCAATGTTAAATCAAATTAAATTGAAATGAAATCCAAGTGTCCCTAATTCGTAATTTTCGTATTTTTTTGTCAAGTATGCTAGAATTGAAATTAGTCCAATATCATTTAGTGTGCTTAATACAATTACAATTGATTTTGTTTCATTGAAATTGAACAAATATTTAATTTTATTTGTGTACTAAAAGCAAAACAACAGAAAAAGGTTTCTTTGTGTAATTTTCCCATTTTTTTTTGGAAAGAAAGCTAATAAATTTAATGTGGTCCTTTTGACATGTATGTACGTGTCCTTACACACACACACACATACATAGAGTCATAAGGCAATCAAATATCCATATTTTTTTTAATGTTTGTCTATTTTTCCTTTTATAACTAACAAAATACTCATGTTAAATTGCTAGGTGCAGGTTAAGAAAAGCCAATTATTGTTATATATGAGCATTTCATGTGTGTGTGTGTGTCTGTGTACATGTACGTGTAATAATAGTTCAATATCATATTTCGCTTCAATAATATTATTTCTCGTTTTCTTTGCCTTGAAACGTAACGTGTGTGTATTAAAAGACATTTGCAAAGACGCTTACGTTCCACCAACTTATCATCATCATCATCATTATAATCATCATTGAAGTTCAAAAAGAAATAAAAGTTCATAATTTGTATGGTCATGTAATTTATTAATGGTGGCAAATACATGTTATAATAACAATTTATGTCGATTTCTGTGTCGACGTTACTTTTGAACTTAAAAATGATGATGAATAATGTCTGAAATGGTTAGAAATTCTGATTGTATGACACGGAAAAAAATGATGAAGAGACACACAAGACAAGACAAGACAAAAATTATGTATGATTATATAATCATGTTTACGATTAATGGGATGGAAGAAATTTGTGGGTGTGTGTGCTTCAAATTAAATAATAAGAATTATGAAGAAAAGATGAAGAAAAAAGGGATAAGAGAAAATTTTTCATCAAAGATTTATGTGGGAGATGTTAATATTAATAAAAATAAAATATGATTATACCTTTATAATGAAGAGAGAGAATTTGTGTTTTGAATATTATTTAACCTTTTACGGGGTTATTCTTCGATTATTATCCGTGAAATGTGTTTGTGATATTTTGACAATGGAAAAAGTTTTTGATTGATGCTATCTGGGGTTTAAGTTGAATATAATTTGGCTCTAAACTTGATATTGAATGCCTTCTGGGCTCTAAATTCGATATTGAATGTTTTCTGAGCTCTAAATTCAGTATCGAATGCCTTCTGGGCTCTTAATTCGATATTGATTGAATGCCTTCTGGGCTCTTAATTCGATATTGAATGCCTTTTGGGCTCTAAATTCGATATTGAATGTCTTTTGGGCTCTAAACTCGATATTGAATGTCTTTTGGGCTCTAAATTCGATATTGAATTGCTTCTGGGCTCTAAATTCGATATTGAAAGTTTTCTGAGCTCTAAATTCAGTATCGAATGCCTTCTGGGCTCTTAATTCGATATTGATTGAATGCCTTCTGGGCTCTTAATTCGATATTGAATGCCTTTTGGGCTCTAAATTCGATATTGAATTGCTTCTGGGCTCTAAACTCGATATTGAATGCCTTCTGGGCTCTAAATTCGATATTGAATTGCTTCTGGGCTCTAAATTCGATATTGAATGTTTTCTGAGCTCTAAATTCAGTATCGAATGCCTTCTGGGCTCTTAATTCGATATTGATTGAATGCCTTCTGGGCTCTTAATTCGATATTGATTGAATGCCTTCTGGGCTCTTAATTCGATATTGAATGCCTTTTGGGCTCTAAATTCGATATTGAATTGCTTCTGGGCTCTAAACTCGATATTGAATGCCTTCTGGGCTCTAAATTCGATATTGAATTGCTTCTGGGCTCTAAATTCGATATTGAATGTTTTCTGAGCTCTAAATTCAGTATCGAATGCCTTCTGGGCTCTTAATTCGATATTGATTGAATGCCTTCTGGGCTCTTAATTCGATATTGAATGTCTTCTGGGCTCTAAATTAGATATTGAATGCCTTCTGGGCTCTAAACTCGATATTGAATGTCTTTTGGGCTCTAAATTCGATATTGAATTGCTTCTAGGCTCTAAATTCGATATTGAAAGTCTTCTGAGCTCTAAATTCGATATTGAAAATCTTCTGGGCTCCAAATTCGATATTGAATTGCTTCTGGGCTCCAAATTAGATATTGAATGCCTTCTGGGCTCTAAACTCGATATTGAATTGCTTCTGGGCTTTAAATTCGATATTGATTGAATGCCTTCCGGGCTCTAAATTCGATATTTGAATGTTTTCTGGGCTCTAAATTCGATATTGAAAGTCTTCTGAGCTCTAAATTCGATATTTAATGGGTTTGATTTTCCATCCGCACTTTAAAGCGCCATCTATTGTCTTTCACATTTCTGTAACCTAATTTCAAATACACATAAAACAAAGACAAACTTCGTTAAATATTAATTTTCTATTTAGTTTTATTAGCACCCAATTTCCATATCACAAATATTGAAAGGAAAATCACAAAAAAAAATATACACAATGGAAATTGTAGTAATAAAATTGTATAAATTATTAGAAAAATTCAGAGAAAAATCAATTTGTATTAAAGCATTAAAAAGAAAGAAAAGAGAAGAAAAAAAAATATTTTATGATTATATTTATAACAAAAGTTCACACACACCTCACACAACGAGCACACAAGCAAGCACAAAATATGCAAATGAAAATATTAAATATGTAAAGTTCTTGCAAAATGAAACGTAACCTCATTCAACAAATTGCAGCAGCACCATACAAGCAAACTCGAACTAATTTGTTCTGTGTTTTAACAATTTTTTTCATTTTATTTAAATAAAAAAAAATCCTCATCATGTATAACAGGGAGTTCATTCTGATATGCGATACCGCAGAGCTATCACTCTGTTGTTTCTAATATTCCTTATTTTTTTATATTTTATTTTATTTTGCCACTGCCTGTGAATCAACAGCGCGCATAACAATTACATACGTCACACACACACTCATGTACGAGCGGGAACTCTTTGAAAATCGATTTTTCAATCAGTACCTTTTTTCGTTTTGTTCAATCAACGTGTGTGTGTGTGTGTGTGGCTTTGTACATACAATTAATAAACGTACACACACACAAAATAATAATAATAATAATAAAAATAATGAATATGCAGCATAAATGATGATGATGATGATGATCAAACAGTCTGTTGATATTGACGCGGTATGTCAAACGAATTTCAATTCATTCCATTTTCATTTGAACAGGAATAGCAAAAAAAAAAGAATACACAAAAATTATTGATACGATAAAATAAAATGAATTGACTGAATGTTATCTGTCTGTATCAGTGCCAAATGCCGATTTTGTATGTGTTTCATTTTATCGAGAACAAATAATCATTTTTTAATATCGAAAAAAATTAAATTGAAATAAAAATTGAGAGAGAAATTCACATTTAATTGTATACAAATGTATTTTTTTACATTACTTTTTTTTAAATAGGAATGTTAAACATTTTGTGTATTTAAAAAAGTAATTAAATTGTAAAAAAAAACAAAATTTTTCGGTAATTACCGATGATCGGCCTGTATGAAAAAAAAATTTAATCTAAAATTAATTGAGCATCTATTTGATTTTACTTTTAATTTAATTTTTATTTTGATTTTTTTTTTATATTGAAGACACGTGTGCTGAAACATGTCACGATTTTCCATTTAAAAATGAAAATGGGTCTTTTACTGCTCCCACGTAATGGAATATAAAAGGAAACACTTGTAAAATGTAATCACAAAATGACCTTAAATTAAAAATAAAAAGTATACACATTTATGGAAAAAAAAAGTTGAAATTTCATCGTTAAGGAAATCCAAATTTACGTTTAAAAGGAATTCAGTTTGGAAAGAATTTAAAGTTTTTGTGGAACGTAATTTGTGGAACTTGAGTTGTGGAACTTAAATTTTGCACCGTCCATTAGCTGTGGTCCGAAGCTTGTGGAACTTAAGTTACAGATTGCTAGCTGTGGGACTTAAGTTGTGGAACGTAAGATGTAGAACTTGATTTTCAAACAGTAAGCCATGGAACGTGAGTTGTGGAACTTGAATTTCGCTTCATTACCTGTGGAACGTATCTTGTGGAACTTGAATATCCATTCATTAGCTGTGGAACGTAATTTGAAGCGTGTGACAGACACCCAGTCAGCACATGTGAACCCTTTTTTTCAAAATCAACATGAAAACCCCATTTTTAAATGAAATTACATAACATGAAATTTTTTCCTTCATTTTGATTTCCTCACACTCAGAAACATGTCAATTGAGTTTAACTTTTCATCATCTAAATCTGTTGCTCATAAATTGAACCGGAAATACAAAAAAAAAGTTATATTAGTCCATCAGGAAAGACAATTTTATCGATTAGATCCCCATGATAAATTTTTTACCTTAACGATGTCCATTTAATGTCAAAATCAAGAATAAAAAGAGAGAGAGAGGGAGATCGAGGATGTAATTTCATTTTATTTTTAACTAAATTGAAGCTAAATTAAGATGTTAAATTGTCATATTTTTAAAATGTGGAACGTGCAAACCCTTTTATTGGAAAAATTCTACATGTTCACTTAAATTATCCTGATTTTTTTTTCTCCTCACATTTTCTGTCCTTAAAAGTTAAAATTGTGATAACGAACGACCGCCAATGTAATCTAATGACACGAAAATAACATAAACACACACACACACACATACAATGTAATAATAAAAAAAAGATTCAATTGATTGACAAGGGATGTGTCATTTATATTTAGATACCTTTTTTATTTACATTTTACAGTGAGAGGATGGAAATGTTGGTTTATTTTATGGTCAGATTATTCAAAAATGGAAAAGTTCTGAGGTTAAGTGGCGCCATCTAATGAAAGGGAATAAAAATAATATGCATTGAAACGTATTGAAAGGTAGCAGATGATTCGATATTGAATTTAGAGCCCAGATAGCATTTAAATTTAAAATGTATTAAAACCCTGAAAGCATGTGAAACATTTCAAGTAGCTATATTTGAAATTTTTTCTTAAATTTTACATTGAAAAGGTTTCAATGACATTTCTAGTCCAATTTCATGAAAAAAATAACACAATTCACTGTGTAATATAAAAATAGTACGAAAGTTATGTACTGTACCTTACGTCTACCTTATCATTAGCATTACTATTACTTATTCCATGTATGACACATTTACTATTCATTAAAAAAAAGTACAAATACAAAGCGGATTTCAGATACGATGTTAAATATGAAACGAAACGAAAATGTGTAAGAGGAAGGAAAAATATGATTGCTTCGTCACAGTGAATGATATTAAATAATAATACGAATAATAAAAAAAAAGAATTAAAAGAAAACGGTGAAAATACTCATTTCAATACCTTTTAATTTTATGCTCGTACCAATGTAGCGAGCGTTTACTCGTTCAGGTTAATCATCACGACAACAAAATCTTTGATTGATGATTTTCCTTACATTTTACACACACACTCACTTATTTTCGTATTTAATATTTCACGGTTAAAGAAAATAAATAATAAATTAAGTAAAATAATCTTTTAATGAAAAAAACACGATGAATTTATATACATTTTTTTTTGAACATTATTATTATATAAGTCATAAAGATTAATGAAAATCATTAATTTCATCCTTCGTACACCTTCGTATTTTTTCTTCTACTTTTAACGTTATGAATTTATGTTATGTTATGTGTCATAAAATGTATGATGATGATGATGAAAAATAATAAGAATAATAATTTGTTTTCCTGTGACATAAAGAGGAAAGTAGATTTGTTTTGTAGATTTAATGGAATAATAGATGAATAACCCAAAGACGGACGATGATTGCGTGGTGGGATGAAATTTCATTTAATGGGCAGCAAAGGACTAGAATTGTAATTTGAAAAATTTGAAGGTTCAAGGTCATCAAAACACTTATCTAGAAGCCATAAAAGGGTTTGAAACCACTCGTTTTTCTAAGTCAAAATTTCATTTCATGGGCCGAAAAGGGCTAAAATGTAATTTAAATGATTTGCAGGATCAAAGGCATCGAAATACTCACTTAAAGGCCATTAATGGGCTTGAAACCCGATCAGATCATTAAACTCGTTTTTTTGAGTAAAAATTTCAATTCATGGGCAGGAAAGGGTTAAAATTGAATTGGAAAAATTTCAAGGTTCAAGATCATCGAAACACTCATTTAAAGGCCATATAAGGGCCTTGAAACCGATCAGAAAATTTAACTCGTATTTTAACCCAAAATTACATTTTAAGGGCCGAGAAGGGCTAAATTGAATTTCAAAGTGACCGTTAAATAAAAAAGGTCGCTTATTTTTCATGACTCTCATTGAAAGTCCACTGAAAAAAGTCAGTACCGTCGGACGGGGTCAAGATAACCAATCGGGGGTGATTATAACCAAAGTGAAAATTCATTTTTAAAAGAGCCTCATGACTTTATTTTAAAAAATACAGTTTTAAAATTTCTTCAAATAATATATTGAATCAAAATTGAATACATTTTTATTTAAATAAAGTCATGAGGCTCTTTTAAAAATGAATTTCACTTTGGTTATATTCACCCCCGATTGGTTATCTTGACCCCGTCCGACGGTACATGAAAATTTCAAATCTAATAATTTTAAATTTAATAATTAATTTTAATGACACATGGGCATAAATTTGTAAATAGTGTGCCAAACCATAAAATTACAGTACAAATAAAAATTAATCTTGATAATAAACGATTTCAATAGTAATTTCATGGAAATTTATAATATTAATATGCATTTAAATTTTAAAATCAATATGAAAAAAAATTATTAAACTTTACACTTTTATTGTATTACTTTTATGACTTAAACACACAAATATTTAAAGTTCTAATCTGGTTTTATAGTTTTTTTTTTTAAATGTAAATTTACCGTACAAACAATATTTGAATAGAAATTCAATATTTTGTGTTATTAATCACACACTTTTTACGATTTGTGTTCTATTACTTGGAACATTTAAATTAAAAAAAAAAACAATCGACTGATAAGAGAAAATAATATTTTTTTTTTGTGTTTACTGAGTGCGTCATTGAATAATTAAAAAAAATTTTTTTTTGGGAAATGTAATCGTGAAATGTTGAATGAAAGCGCATTTTCACTCAATGAAAAGACAGAAGTGCCCTTAAATGTTTCATAGGACCTTCAATCTGTTTCTGCTCCCTAGATGTGTGCTGATCATGTTCAATTTATCGCAATTCATATAACATTTATTTTCAAGGTTACAAAAATTGAAGATAGAGGTCGCACTTTTTCAGGAAAAAATTGAAAAAGCAATCAAAAGTCTAAGAAAATTATGAAATTACACTTCTAAGACTAAATTTTTCTGATTATGACATTTCTTGGATATTAATTTTGACAATTTAGTATTAAAAAGAGATAACTTTGTTCGGGAAAGTTGTAGGTTGGTTTTAATGCCTTCAATTGTTTCATAACCGAAATATTGAGCCATGACATGAATTTTATGGAAATTTCAGGTTTTCTTCTGATCCATTGAAGCCTTAAAATTGAATATTTCATTTCATTAAGTGAAAAAATTGTAAAAACGTGTCACAGACATCAAAATCCTCGCAAAAGCGCATTTTAACCTTGAAATCCATTAAAAATACTCATTTAAACTTTGAAATGTAAACAAAATACGTAATTTTTTTCTTATTCATTTAATTTTACGGAAAAGAACAAAGGTTGCAGAAGTAATCATAATAAACTTCTATTTGTTTACAGAGGCGCATTGCAGTTAAAATCTCTACTATTTTAAATTTAATATTTTAATTTTACACAATAATTTCATAAACCCTAAAAATAACACAAAATTGATAAGATTCACACATTTAATTTTAATTTTAACCTCCATTATCTAAATTATTTAGTGAATGTATGCTAAATAGTTTATTTTCGATATCATTATAACAACAACATTGTTATAAATAAATAAAAGAAAAATTTGAAATGAAAAAAAGGAGAGCAAAATAATCTATTTTTAATATTTTTTTATTTGAAAATTTTTTGTGTGTGTCTGTGCTCATTCAATGCCATGTTTCACTTTCGTTTCAGCGAGTATGATTAAGACAATACACACTAATAATATTGAATTGAATTCGATTTTAATCAGGGTTCCGAAAAATTTGAAAAGAAAAATCTTTAATCGCTTTGATTCGATATGTTAATATGAAAGTCATAAAAATGATGTATGGCAACTTTGTTCAGTGTAATCAAAGCTTCATTTTTGCTGAATATACTTTGGTATTATTTTGAACAGATTTCATGGAAACACCCTTCAAAAGTGAAAATAAAACTGTTTTCTTCGAAATTCATTAAAGTGATGTATGGAAACGTTGTTTAATTGAAAAACATTTCAAGGCAATTTCTTTTAAGAAACTAATCGAAATTTATGATCAATTTCTCTGAGGAGCTACTTCAACTCTATGAATTTAAGAAGATTTCACATTTTTTACTATCTCTTAAGATAAATCGGTTCTGAGAATCGGTTTTGACAATCTCTTTTCAAATTAAAGTCTGTTATAACGATTTCGATAACTTGACAAGGTTTTTTTCTCCAATAAGATCACCAGAGCGATTTTTCTTTGACTAATCATTGTCACACTGATTTTGATGAAGGACGATTGACATAAAATTAAAATAAAAATTACGTCAATATTCATTAACTTACCACTCAAATTCAGTTACCACTAAAACCACTGTTTTGTGGTTTTCTGTTGAAATTTGAGGTTAGCTAAAATTTAATTGATAGTATTTTTTTTGTAGGTAAACGAAGGTAACGAAAAATTTCAAATTTGATTTGAGGAAATAACACGTAAAGACTGAAATTCAATATTACTTTACCTTAAATGTGCTGAAGGGTCTTTGTGATCACTTTTGACTTGAATTCACTGAAATGTTAATCATCAAATCTTTGAAAATAGTAAAAATCCATATTAAAAATATGTTAAAAAGCACTGATTTACTACATAAATATGAGTACATTTCAGTATTCAATCCACTTGAGAGGGTGTGAGGTTAATGTCCTGCTATAAATATAAATAAAAACGCAATTAACAGAGGACAAGCCTCTTTTTTCCTTAAATATTCAACTCAAATGATATTAGTGAAAAATTTATTCATTTGATTTTTTGTCGATTTCTGTTGAATTGTGAAAAATGCGTTTTTGGGCACTACCAGTGAGAGTCTTGATTGAAATCTGTGACTGTTTACTGGCCTTAAAACGATTAGAAATTCACTTACGGATCTTAAAACGATCAGAAATTCAGTTACGGGCCTTAAAACGATCAGATATTCAGTTACGGGCCTTCAAACGATCAGAAATTCAGTTACGGGCCTTAAAACGATCAGAAATTCATTTACTGGCCTCAAAACGATCAGAAATTTAGTTACTGGCTTTAAAACGATCAGAAATTCAGTTACGGGCCTTAAAACGATCAGAAATTTAGTTACTGTCCTCAAAACGATCAGAAATTTAGTTCACGTGCCTTAAAATGATCAGAAATTCAGTTACTGGCCTCAAAACGATCAGAAATTTAGTTACGGGCCTTAAAATGATCAGAAATTCAGTTACGGGCCTTAAAACGATCAGAAATTCAGTTACTGGACTCAAAATGATCAGAAATTCAGTTACGGGCCTTAAAATGATCAGAAATTTAGTAACTGGCCTCAAAACGATCAGAAATTTAGTTACGGGCCTTAAAATGATCAGAAATTCAGTTACGGGCCTTAAAACGATCAGAAATTTAGTAACTGGCCTCAAAACGATCAGAAATTTAGTTACGGGCCTTAAAATGATCAGAAATTCAGTTACGGGCCTTAAAACGATCAGAAATTCAATTAAAGGCCGTAAAACGATCAGAAATTCAATTAAAGGCCGTAAAACGATCAGAAATTTAGTTACGGGCATTAAAATGATCAGAAATTCAGTTACGGGTCTTAAAATGATCAAAAATTCAGTTACGGGCCTCAAAACGATCAGAAATTCAATTAAAGGCCGTAAAACGATCAGAAATTCAGTTACGGGCCTTAAAACGATCAGAAATTCAGTTACGGGCCTTAAAACGATCAGAAATTTAGTTACGGGCCTTAAAATGATCAGAAATTCAGTTACGGGCCTTAAAACGATCAGAAATTCAGTTACGGGCCTTAAAACGATCAGAAATTCAGTTACGGGCCTTAAAATGATCAGAAATTCAGTTACGGGTCTTAAAATGATCAAAAATTCAGTTACGGGCCTCAAAACGATCAGAAATTAAGTTTACGTGCCTCGAAATTTTTTTAATCAAAATTCTATGCGAATAAATTGAAATGCACTCGATTTCGATTTGTTCCGGATTACGTTTCATTTTTTCTTCATTACATTCCTCGTATAATTGAGACACTAAGACGAAAAACCTTGTAGCAGAAATTAAACATTTTTTCATTTCCATTTCTCTGTGTAACGTTCTCCAGTAAAATAAATTTCTCTCTCCTTATTTGGTTCTTCCTTTCATATGAATAATAATAAATTTTGTGTTTCCACTCCTTATTTTTTTTTCATTTTCATAATTTTCACACAAATATTTTGAACTAATTTGATATAAATTTCAAATAAAATCAGCTAATTCAACATTTTTTTAAGGCTCTTACTCAAATTCAATTCATAAATCACTTAAATAATGAATTTTTGCTTAAAAAATTAAGTGCAAATATGCATTTTCATAACACAAAATTTATGTTAAAATTTACTTAAATCTCACATTATTTGGCAAGGACACACATTTCACTTCATTTCCATTTCAAATTGTGGTAAAATTCTAAAATTTTCGGTTAAAAGCAATGTCTAGTATGAGAGCTGACACTGATAATAGTAATAATAATAAAAATAATAATAATTTAAGAGAAAATATTTGTGTTATACAAAGGGCAAGTCAGAGATTAAATGAATATTTTCACGCAAAATTTATTCATTTATGAAAATTTTGCCTTGTACCATGTGTGTGTGTGTGTTCGATGGCGTGTTTGAATAATTTTAACCATAGTAACATGTTTTAAATGTACTACCGGGAAAATTTGTTAAAAGCCTTTTTTTATTTTAAATGAAAGACAAACACTCACATCACAAGTCACACATATAATGGATTAAGGACGCGTTTTCATATGAATATGTGAGTTTATGTTTTTATAAATTTCCGCTAAACAAATAAATGGGCTTTTTCTCTCATTTTATATCATCATTTTATGATCTCCCTCATACAAATTCAAACACACACATAAATTGCAAATCAAAAATTTCAACATAAAATTCCCTGTGATCATAATTTTATAGTGAGAGTTAGATTCAGATTGAGATTTAGTCATTTAAAATTATGGTTGGACACCCACGTATTTGGTTTTGAGTATTTTTAGCATGATTTTAATGTTGGTGAATTTTTCCATGAAAATTTTTCCATTAAGATTAAAAATACAGTAAATAAAAGAGTTAACAATATCACGTTTGTATTTCATTTCATTTCATTATTACACCTGTGGCTTTCAAGAAAGATTCTTTGGATTACATTGAATTTGTTTTTGTTGTTGAAATTGTTGTGAAATTGCTTCATTTTGTCGAGTTAACATTAATAGGGATATTAATTGAATGAGATTGACTGGAATTTGCATTGATATGCATATGAAATATTTGTAAGTGGAATTTAACTGATTATTGATCGAAATTATTTGAATTTGATTGAATAGAATTTTAAGTAAAAAACCAGGCGTTTCCATTTGATGATTTGATTTGATTTATATTATGGGTGAATTTTTGGGGTATCCAGTTTTGAATGTGATGATTTTCTGGTTTCTGGTCCTTGAAAGACTCGATCAACAGGGACGGATATAGAATATTTCTCTTAGAGGGGGAGAGGGAAGGAAAGGGGAGGGGGGGTTGGTATAATTACGTATATCAATGACAGTAAGATTTTTCTAGTCGAGGCAATTTATTGATAGAAGTATTAAAATATTAGAGGGGGGGGCTCCCCTCTCCCCCTCTCGCTAATCTCTTAAATTAATTAATTAATTTAACTCTTTAAAGACCAATTCAAAGGTTGTGTCTACCATAGATGACCTTGAATCGTCATATGTGATTTAAAGTAGTCACAGTGGGCCTGATTTATGGTCTGCGTTCAGAATTTGATAGGTGACATTTAAATTGCAATCAAACCATCATAGAAACTCACCTGAACCTGCTCCGATTTGATAGAAGAAAGTTCATGGTCCTTATATAGTCTGATTTAAGGATCATGAATCGAAATCAGCCTTTTGAGCTCACTCTGAGCCTTCAAAGCCCCAATCTGAGTCCGTAAGCCTTCAATTTCATCTCCAAACGTCCTTTCAATGTCATTTTAAGTCCCAAATCTCATTTTAACTTCTCCTTGCAATGTCATGACCCTATTTGACTTGTATCGAATTTGATCAGTAACTTTCCAAACTCATCCCACTGTGTTACATTGAATCATTTCGCTTCATATAAAATATAGCACATTTATAGCCAAATTTATATAAATTTTATTTCCATTTTATCATCATTTTAATTTTAATTCTATTTTATTTGAAATTTTATTTCACAACCTATTTCATTTTAAAATTAATGTTCAAAAAAAATAATTTCATTTTATATTATTTTTATTGTTATATTACATCACGTTAGAGCATTTCATGTCATTTTATGTCCCTCTTTTTATCTGCTTTTCACATTTTTTTATTTATCTTTATTTTAATGTGAATGTGTAATGTAAATTAATATTATTTTAGGGAAGAAAAACCCACTCATGCAATTTAAGCTTGGACAAATATTACTTAACGTGCTTTTTTACTTATTTTATGGATTTTATTTATTTTCGTAGGTTTTTTGACATTTTTTTAATTTAAATTCAACACTTAAATTGAATGAATTGAAGGACATGTGTAAATTGACAGACAAAAAATAGGCCAATCCTATGTAAACAAACGATAATAGTAAAAAAAATGTAACTGTTAAATTAATGTAAATAATGATAAAATTGAAATGAAACAAATGAATGAAGAACAGACGAAATAAAAATTCAGAAAATGTGTGAGACAATTTTATTGCTTTCACATTATTTTATTGAGCTTGTGACGGTTCTGGTTTTGATCACATTTCGATTTTGATATTATTTGAAATGAAATTTAACCCTTTCAAGAGCCCCTTAAACGTAAATTCATTTTTCTGGTTCAAAAACCATTAAAAAAAACTGAAATTGATTGAATTTTAACATGAAACTGCTTTAAGTGCCCTCTGGTAACAAAAGTTCAAGCTGATGAATTTCAATTTTGTTTCATTGGCTTCAATGGGTTAAATTTAAAAGGAGCTCCAATAGAAAATGGTCAAAAAATGTCATTTTAAGTTCAATTTCAATTGAATTGTAAAGCTAACGGTCAAAATATTCAAAAAACAGTGTTGCCAGTTTTTGATTTCCTCGAACTTTTTACAGTAAATTTTGTTTTTAAGAGTTTTTTTAATCACAAAATCTGTTTTCAATGAAATTTAACGTTAATTCACGAATCTTTTCATTGACTTGACTTGAATTGAAAGCTAATTGGCAACACCATCACTATCAGGACGTTAATTCAAAAATTTTGACCGTTACAAAATCAAATTTTTTATTAAAAACACATTTTTATATTTTTTTTTTTAACATTCAAATTTGATATTTTCACTCTAAATGTTCCTTGTCGTTGATTTCCTGGAAATTGAGTACATTTTATTTGAGTTATCATAAAAAAATTTGTTGACTAACATGCCATTATTTGTTGGTAGGACACACACACTGACAATAATTAACCATAAAAAAAAGGATGGATTTTCATGTAATTTTTCTTTCTGATGATTTTTTTTTATTTTCATTTACATTTCATATATAAAAGCTTTTCTTCTCTCATTTAAATACAAATGTGGGTGTAACACAGTTAATCCATTTCTCTTATTTTTGTTTTACTTTTATATGAAAAAATATCATTTTAAATGAATGAATATTTTTTGTTTGTACATTTTTTTTGTCTATTTGAAGTTGAAGATGAATGTGATTAAAAAAAATGATAATTAATTTAATTGAACGTGGTTGGACTGAAATTGAAAACTTTTAATTTTTAACATTTCTTTATGAAAATGAAATAATTGATTAAATTTCATCTTTTCTAAAATTTCCTTTGATTTCAAAAGAAATCAGAAATGTTTTGTGTGTTCATGACACACACACAAACAACAAACAAACGAAATGTCAGCTTGAGGGAATGAAATTAAAATTGAAATTGTGCTTTTGTTGCTAATTTCTAGACAACCTTGATCTTTTAACTCGAGAAATTTCTTAGCAAACAAAATTATACCTGGTTGATTTTTTTTATTTTATTTTGAAAGGTAATTAACAAAAAAAAGAAAATACAATACAAGGAGAAGAGAAGAGACGTATTTCAATTTCCAAAAGAAGAAAGACTCATCATGTTTTAGTTAATTGTTACCTCAGGTGGATTTCATAATCTTTTATCATCTCTTCTCATTAAATGTGAATGGAAATCTAAATTTAATGATATTTAAAAAGACAATGATTCAAAATTTTGTCACTAGATGTCGCTGAAATGGAGCGTTTTCTGGCTTCATTTTGAATCAGCCCACTAGATTTTTTTACGGTGATTTTCAACAAGCGTGGAAGCTTTAAAAAGCTCTTTCAACATTTTTGGAATGAATTCCTAATAAAAATTCCACATTTTAAAATTTTGCCACCAGATGTCACAGAAATTGAGCGTATTGTCGTTTCATTCAGAACTGAGTAATCCGATTTTTTTCTACGCTCATTTTAGACGAGGCTAAAGATTTCGTGAAGGGTTTTCAATTCCTGATAAAAAATTATGCTTCAAGAATTTGTCACTAGAGGCCACTGAAGCTCCACGCTTTTTAGATTCGTTCAGAATAAAGCTAGCGTTTTTTTATGACTCTATGACTCGCAAGATTTTGGAAGTTTGTTGGAATAAATTTTGAAAGAGTGCCTCGGCCAATTCAAATTTCGCTCACCAGATGCCTTTCAAATCACTAATTTCCTGTTGACAGTGCTGCCATCTTCAAGTCAACTCTTTGAAATGAAATTCACCGAACTTTTTTTTTCCCATTAAAAAAAATCATCAATTTCATAGATCAAAACAAAACATTGCTCAAGGGATATTCATCATCAGTTTGACATGAATTGAAATGTTATTTTAATTTAATTTAATTTTTTTGTCGATTCTTTTTCCTTGTATTACGTACATAATTTTTTTTGATAATCTTTTTATTAGACTTTGAGTCTCAGAATATTTTGACATGTATATTTTTTTTTCTACATTTTAATTGAAATTCTTCCTGAAGCACTTTTTGCTGTACAAGACAATATTTTTAAAAAATTTCTCGTTATTTTTCATGTTATTGGTGATGTTTTTTTCGTAAAATAAGAGAAAAAAATGTGTTTTACTTTGACATTACAATTCCAACTTTAATTTGACTTTAGATCATGAATTTCATGACTTAACAAACACACATCCAGTCATTCAAAGTGTTATTTTGCTTTTTTGCAAATACAACACCCAACACAAAAATGAGACAACTAACTGATACATGTCTATCTTAATAAAATGTCAGTTTAGTATTAGAACGAAAAAATATTCAACCACATCACAAATAACTTCAGAGAAGAGTCATTTTAAATGTCAATTGTCAATGTGAGGTGAAATGTAAAGGAAAAATGTTGAATTTTGTTTCAAAGACATCGACATGTAACAAGTAATTATACATCATGTAACCCTTATATGACATTCAAAATTGATTGTAATTTCCTTATACAGCTTACATTGAAAGGGGAGAATGAAAAAAAAACAACACACTGTAATAAACTTGAATGATATTAAGAGAAAATCCCTCGTCATTTCTTGTATCATTCATCATTTTATGTGTGTGTGTGTTCACCAGAATCCGATCATAATAATAAACTTAAGCTAGGTTGTAAACTTTTATTGTGTCATATAACTAACAAAAAGCCGAAAAAATGATTTTTAATTAGATTTTTCCCTTAAAATTGAGATGTTTTTGATACATTTTAGTGTGAAGATGATGTTAATTTTAACCAATTATGATGAGGTTTATCCATAAAATTTTATATAAATGTCATATAAATCTTCCATAAGCTTAATTGTGACCTAGTTTTCCTCTTCATATCCAGTTTTCATATCATTTCATCATCATCATCATACTCCTGTTCGTTTTTGTGTGTTTATTCATTATTTTTCTTCTTATTTATCGGTTTATAGTTTCGATGTACGTCAATATTCAAAATGAAGAGCTTATTCTTATGAGATTGATAAAGTTTTTCATCGTTTTAAATGTATAGATATCGATTTTGATACTCAATCATTCAATATTAATTTATAACAAATTTCCAAACAACAACAACGATATATTTTGCAGAATAATGTTTTTTGTATCTTGTTCTCTGCACAATAAAAGTTGGACTTTATCCTGATACAGTTTTTATAAATTTAGTACAAGTGAGACGATGTGTTTTTTTTTCGATGTACGTCAGGAATAAATTCATTTTTAAATGCCCTTGCTTTATCTCTCTGTTCATCTTGTTTCGATTAGTTATGTGAGTTTTTATTCGTATTTTTGCTTATTTGAAATAAAATTGATAGTTTAATCCTGAAATTTTTAACGGTCTTTTAAATGGATACAAGGAGCACTGAAATGAATCGAAATCGTTCGAAAACTTTTCTTGAAGTATTGAAATCATTTGAAAACTTTTCTGGAAGTATCGAAATCATTCGAAAACTTTTCTTGAAGTATCGAAATCATTTGAAAACTTTACAGGAAGAATCGAAATCGTACAAAAACTTGTCACAAAGATTGGCATTCGTTCGAAAATTGAATTGAGAGAAATTCGTTGATAATTTCAGGTAAATTGCTAACAAACAATACACTTCACAATTCCAGCTATAAAATAATGATCAGGCAGAATTATAAAACGAAATATAAAATACGAAGAAGAATTTATAGTATTTTTTTTCTAAATAATTTCCTTGATATATTGACTAGCTTTAACTTTTCTTCTCATTGTACTTCATTCCCTTGTTCCCTGTAACACAAGCATCGTTTACTGTGTTTTAACTTTTATTTCATTATTTTATTTTTATTTCATAGTAAATTTAATTTCACTTGAATTGAATTGCATCGCATAAAACGAATGTGATAAAACTCCCAATTGAAAAGTTTGAATTTGATTTAATATTCAACTTCTGTTTTGTAACGAGGGGGAACAAAAATTTAATTTTGCACTTATTGAATTGAAATAAATATTTATTTGAAGTTTAAGATTAATTACAAAAAAAATATTTAAAATTCAAGTTCTGTTTAAAAATATTTAGAACCAGTCGCACCAGTTTTTATGTTTTGTGATTATGCTTTATCATTGATCTAAATACCGTTTTAGTCATAACCAGTTACTCACAGCCACAATCATATTTGACCGGTTATTTTAAGTCTCAATTTAATTGAGATAAAAAAAAATTGTATAATCATTTTTTAATATTAAATTCATGTATGTTTGTTCAACTAAATGAATTTTACAGTAATTAATTATCGGATGACAGAAACGTGTTGGATTTTTTTAATTTTTTTAATATTTAATGTAACTTAAATAGTTTTGAATGTAATTAAAGTTAAATGAGCGTCTGTTATGGATTGAAGCATATTTTTTCTGTGAATGACGACACTTCAAATGAAATGAATTCGAATGAAGCATGAAATTGAAGGATGCTCTTTGATTTTGACAAAGTCTTATCCTACGTCACAAGTAACGGACTTTTCAAAACCAGCCCAAAATCGCATTTCAACTATGAAACTCACGTTTATAATCGATGTTCAAATTTTTTTTATAAAATTATTTTTTTAATTGAACTGAAACCTTACAAAAACAAAAAAACAAAAATAAAAAAAAGAAACATAAAAATTGAATGACATTTTGGGAGCTAACAAGGATTAATTTGTTGGATATGTGTATGTTTTAATTCGCAACTCACTTTTCCTATTGCCATACAACGATTACAGGGCAAAAAAAGAAAACATGACACCTGTTAAAATTTATATTCAAATTTATGAATTGTGAATCATTTTTCCAATATGATTATTTAGGATGTTTGCTATTGTGCTTTTTTCATGGAAAAAAAACGTGAAAATAAAAAAAAAATTGAAACGTAATTTTAAACGAGACAAAAAAGCGTATTTGCATTGACACAATTTCAAGGAGTGCCCCCGCCCTGGGTGTCAAAAACTTTCAATAAATGATTTAAATTGACAGTTAAATTTAAATTTGACAGTTAACGTTTTCAATGACACTTGTTCTGACGTTTCCGTATGTGTATCTATAGAAAATGAACTGTCAAAATTTAATCTGCTTCCTATGTTAAATTCAATGCACTCTGATAATCAAATTTAAAATTGACAGTTGAATTACATTTCAAATTAAGGTTCATTTCAAGGCAGACAGACATTGAAAATCCTCAAAAGCGCCTTAAATTGAATTTTGACATGAAATCCCCCTTCGCGTAAAAAAAATTTATTATGAGATCAAAATATAAAAATAATAATAATAATCCAAATGGTGTTATTTTTACGAGTAACATTATTTTCCTTGCATCCCCTAACTCGCTTTATAAATAAATATCACCATCAGCTCGTTATTATGATTATTGGTTTTGATTGTTTCAGTCATTTTTTCGCACATACTATACCAAAAAAATTTTCCCAATATGCATATAACTTAATCATATTCACACATGTTCATAATTCAAGAAAAATACTTTTATGTGACTGAATTTTGAGTACATGTGTGTGTGTGTGTATGCCAAAATAAAAAAAAAAACTGAAACAAGAAAATTTTCAATAGTCGTCGACATAATCGGCGTTTATCGTTTATATGGAAATATTTTACTGTTTTTTTTTGTGTTGTTTTATGTATTCACAATCAAAAGCTTATTGAACTACCTGCAATGCGACATATTTATTGTATAATATGATGATGATGGTGAATGTTTTTAATAATAATCAACATGAAAGTACTTGTATGACAGATTGTTGTCTTTTCCAAATAAGATGTTTAAAATTAAAATGTGTGTGTATTGAATGAGGGTCAGGGATGATTTTAATATCAATTTTTATTTTTTTTTGAAGAAAATCATTTTATTATGAATAATTTTTTTCATAGATATTATTTTTTTTCAATTGATATTGAATTTTGTGTACCTTTGGAATTGTTTTGAATGTTTTTATTTGCTAGGCATACGAACGATGATGATGCTGTTGAGAGAGATTGCTTTTATGCGGATCGTTGATCAATTTAATGAATTTATATTGAATTTGATATTTACCTTTTTTTTATTATGTTTAGGTTCAGGAAAATGAAAAAAATTATATTGAGATTGTTCTGAGAAAGAGGAGGAAATAAAATGAAATGAAAATTCGATATTTTTCTCTCTCATTCTCTCTCTGATTGTCGCTCTCTCGATGTTTTAATGGCTCTCTCTCTCTTTCTTTCTCTCTCTCTCTCTCAGTCAGTTTGATTCTCTCTCCATTTTTATCACCTTTTCGTCCTGTCTCTCTTTCATTGCTTCTCTCTCATATTTTAAAGCAGCTTCTCTCTCTCTTTCTTTCTCTCTCTCTCTCTCAGTCAGTTTGATTCTCTCTCCATTTTTATCACCTTTTCGTCCTGTCTCTCTTTCATTGCTTCTCTCTCATATTTTAAAGCAGCTTCTCTCTCTCTTTCTCACCAAGGATTGTATCTCTTTATTTTTTTTCTTCTCATGAGTTTTTCTCTCAATTTACCCTCATAATTGAACATTCTCTGATCAATACGTTTCTCTTCAAATAAATTTCCCATTCATTAATTGGGAATTGAGTCTTCCATTGAAAAATTCCCTTTTAAGACTTATTTTGACTTGAATTGACTTAAATCGACCTTTTCTCTTAAAATACCAAAAATTTTCTATTCAAATGCTTACTTAGAAGATGACCTACATCCATATCAATGTGATTCCTTATTATCATAAAATATCCATACACAATAAAATTCAGTTCCTAGTCCTATTATTTATTATTATTATTATTTTAATGATAATAATAAGAAGAAGCAGAAAAAACATTCAAAATACAAGGAAAAAAACATTGCCAGGACAACACAATTTAAGATGTTGAAATAAGATAAATTTTCTGTTTGCTTCATGAACATTCCTAACAGAGAAAAGAAAAGAAAAAACATAAAACTTCATGATTATTATGATGTTGTCTATTGTGTGTGCGTTCGTATCATGCGCATCTAATCAACTGATCCAAATAAAATTAAAAACAGACAAAATCGTCTTCAGGTAACAGTCAAATTTGAAATGATATGATATGATACGAAATGAAATGAAATGAGAAGAAGCCTTAAGTGTACAACATAAAAAATGAGATAATAACAAGAAATTCTTGGAAAACGAAAGTTTTACAACCTTGATTAGTATTGTTCTTATTCGGTATTTTCACCCATTATTATATTTTTTTTCCTTTTAATTCTTTGTAAAATACAATAAAAACATAGCACAAACAACAATAATAAAAAGGCATGCAATAACTTTTTGATACCTGATATTAATAATGATAATAAAAAAAAAGAAAAGTTTGTTCTAATTTAATTTGTAAATTAGGACGAATTATTCATTTACATTTATTTTGTTTTTGATAGTTTTTTGTTTATTTACCTGTTAAAAGTGTGTGGAAAGCGCATTCTCACAAACTCTCAGTCAAACAAAGAGATTTTAATTTAAAAATCACTTGAAATTTGAAGTTTTTTAAAAAATAACGGTCGATTTGAAATTTATATGTCAAAATAACGGTCGATTTGAAATTTAATTGTCAAAATAACGATCGATTTGAAACTTAACTGTCAAAATAACGGTCGATTTGAAATTTAACTGTCAAAATAACTGTCAATTTCAAATTCATATGTCAAAAAAACTGTCGATTTGAAATTTAACTGTCAAAAAATGGTCAATTTAAAATTTAACTGTCAAAATAACGGTCAATTTCAAATTCATTTGTCAAAATAACGGTCAATTTGAAATTTGATTACTAAAATAACTGTCAATTTGACATCTAACTGTCAAAAAAACTCTCAATTTGAAATGTAACTGTCAAAAATAATAGTCAATTTGACATCTAACTGTCAAAATAACGGACGATTTGGAATTTAATTTGTAAAAATAACGGTCGATTTGAAATTTAACTGTCAATTTAAAATAACAGTCAATTCGAAATTTTAAGTGTCACTTTAACAGTCATTTAATTTAATTGAATTTTGCGTTACGGTCCTAATTTTCTTAATTTTGTTTAAAGAACCATGAATCAAGTTGTTTTGTTTTCAATGAAAAAGTTTTTCTTAATTTTACCTCAAATTAAATGTTTTTCCAACAAAAACTTTCATGATAATAATTTACTAGCTTTTCATTTTGCTTTGTATTCTTTTAAGTATTCTTTTTCAATATATTTCGGAAAATTGTCTCCTTATTTTCATTATATTAAAGAACTTTTATATCTCTTCTCTTTTAAATATGTTACTTTTGCATTCAATGTTATTAAAAGGCTGATACAAGTTTTGAAGATCTTTCCAGGTTAAACGTTTCATTGTGATATTTGCCTGAAATTTTACGTGGGATCTTGAAAAGAGTATTTCATCGAAATTTTTTATAAAATCTTTGAAATTTAATCCTTTGACTTTTGATAAGCCTTTAAATGACCTAAAATCTCTTCAATAGGTCCCAAGAGTTTTTTCAAATCATTTTCAAATTAATTTCAGATCTAAAATGACTTGTTGCTTATTGTTTCAAGATGAAATTAAGTTGCATTGTCAGCAATTCCCCACAATTCCCTCCCCTTCACCTCAAGTGTTACAAAACCGAAAACGTGAATCAAAATTGCATCGGCCTTGAAAGGTAAATATTAAAGAGATAATGAAATTGCACGCAATATGTGTATATTTGCCATTTGTTACATAAACATAATAAATATTAACATTTTAATACACAATTGGGGCTCATAATTTTGTTCTGCTTTTCTTTGAAAAAATTGTTTTTTTTTTCATTAACTTCATCTTCATTGTACTTTTGCTTTAAATTAAAGCACATTCAAACGAAAAAAGTGACCTGAATTTTGTGAAAACCAAAATCAAGGCCTATCACGGTCAAATTGAGCTAAAATAAAGCAAATTCTGATCAGAACACGATTGAAATGAAAACAAACAAACAGTATCCCATTACAGTCAATCTTGAAATTGAAAACTCAAATCAATTTGATTCATTGAATGTGATATGATAAAAAGATATTTTAATAATAAAATTTTATACCCAGAACGAACGTTAAATGTTAAAATAAAATACAGAGACACTTGCTTTTATTTTACACAAAATATTTGAGTTATTATGAAATTTATACACTTTTTGATTCATTACTGCTTTGCTTTGCATAAACTTTTGTATGAAATTTGTGTGTGTGTGTGTTTAAATATCTAATAAAACAGTGAAAATTCATTTAAAATAATAATAATAAGAAGAATGACGATAAAATACAAAAGGACTCGGAATATGAATATTAAAATGAGTTGAGAGTGAGTTGGAAGAATACAAAAACATTTATTTATTATTATTTTAATAATAATGTTTAATATGCTTTTTGAATTCAAAATAATAATCATAATTAAAATGAATAAATTTTAATGATCATAAGAATTGTTACATTGTTTAGAAAAGTTTTATTATTCAAATCTTTTGGTATTTGGTTAAATTGCTGTTATTAGGGGTGTCTGAGTCGGTTAAATGTCAAAAGGGATTTAAATGTCAAAAGGAATTCAAATGTCAAAAGAGATTTAAATGTCAAAAGGGATTCAATTGTCAAAAAGGGTTTAAATGTCAAAAGGGATTCAATTGTCATAAAGGGTTTAAATGTCAAAAGGGATTTAAATGTCAAAAGGGATTCAAAGGTCAAAAGAAATTCAAATGTCAAAAGGGATTCAAATGTCAAAAGTGGTTTAAATGTCAAAAGCGATTCAAATGTCAAAAGGGATTCAAAGGTCAAAAGCGATTCAAATGTCAAAACGGATTCAAATGTCAAAAGGGATTCAAATGTCAAAAAGGATTTAAATGTCAAAAGTGATTCAAATGTCAAAAGGGATTTAAATGTCAAAAGCAGTTCAAATGTCGAAAGGGATTTAAATGTCAAAAGGAGTTTAAATGTCAAAAGGAGTTCAAATGTCAAAAGGGATTTAAATTTCAAAAGGAGTTTAAATGTCAAAAGGGATTTAAATGTCAAAAGAGATTTAAATGTCAAAAAGAGTTTAAATGTCAAAAGGAGTTTAAATGTCAAAAAGGAGTCAAAAGGGATTTAAATGTCAAATCTGATTCAAATGTTTAAAGGGGTTGAAATGTCAAAAGAGATTCAAATGTCAAAAGGTATTCAAATGACAATAGGAATTCAATTGTCAAAAGGGATTCAAATATCAAAAGTAATTGAAATGTCAAAAGGGATTCAAATGTCAAAAGGGAGTTTAATGTCAAAAGAGGTTCAAATATCAAAAGGGATTTAAATGTCATAAGGAATTCAAAGGTCAAAAGGGATTCAAATGTCTAAAGGGATTTAAATGGCGTCTCAACAAAAATGCGCTTAAATTCATGTCTCACGATTTCATTTTCAAATTTTTCTCCTTACATTTCATAAGTAAACATTAAAATTCAAAATATATATTAATGAGGTCAATAAAACAACACAAAACTAAATAAATTATTGAAATAATTATTATACAATGATAAAATATTAATATTAATAATATAAAATTTTATTTTTTTCTCTTTCAAAATTATGTCACATGTGTTACTTTAATTTTTTTTTCTCAATTATTATGAATTTACAGAAAACAAAACACCTTTTATTATAATTTTTTTTTTGTGTAACAAAATTCTAGATTTGTGTATTGAATATGAAATGAAAAATATGTGGCAAAATGCCCATTTTTATTGTTATTATTATTATTATTATAAAATTGTATAATTTTTTTCGTTGACTTACTAAAAATAGTCATTCAACATGAATTTTACATTTCAACTACGAACATGTGAGTGTAATTATATCTGTAATAATAATAATGATTATGAGACTAATAATCATCGAAATAAAATTATGTATGGATTTCATTTCATTGAAAAAAAATGACGAAATATGTTGATTATCAATATAAAAACCTTATCTCATTTCTTATTCGAACAAAATTTGTATCATTTGAATTTTTTTCATTATCATCATCATCGAATTCTTCTACTACTTTTTGTTCCAGAGATTGAGAGAGAGCAAAGAAGAAAATTATATATTTTCCATGAAAATTTATTCAAATCAAAAAATAATAATAATAATAATATCTATAAACAAATATTTGAATAGGATCACGTGCTGTTATTTGCTTTTTTAATAAATAATAAACGCCCACATTTAAAAAAAAAAATTTTTTGTTCTCTCACAAGATAAATATACAATATTATTAAATGAAAAATATTGAAAATGAATATAAATTTATATTATTTATTAGTAAGAGATATTTTAATATTTTTATGAGATTTTTTGTTCAACTTTAAAGCTAGACAAATAAAACTGCTTATGCTGTGGGCAATGGCACAAAACAGATATTTAACGTCTTGTTTATATTCGATGAGAGTAATTAAAAGAACACGATTTTAAAATTTGTTAAAGATTTTGCTAATGAAATACACAACAAAAATTTTATGAAGGTATTTTGCTTATTGTTTATATTGCGGATTTTTAACAAGATTTTTGAAGATTAAGAAGCAAAAAAAAAAATAACATGTGTGACTTGTGTTTTTATTTGTATTATTGCTAACTATTCATATTGGAAGTGTTATGCTAAATTTGATTCTGGCGCAAGTGAATTGAAGGATTGAAAATCTGCGCGCTGTTCGATTGTGATGTATTATTTATGATTGTCGTCGGTTCGGTTCTCACTTTATTGCATGGAACTAATTTAAGTTCAAACAGGACACTATTCGTAGAGAATCAACAAAATTTGTATTTCAATGTTCACGAGAAAAGTTAAAATTAAAAAGAGGATGATTGTCAGGATGATGTCTTTTTTATACTCGTTGGAACTTAGGGATGCTCGATATATGACAATTTGTCTCTGAAAATTAATATTTGATAAAGAGTGAATAAAAGTAATAAAAGTTTTTATCAATGAAATCACAATTGCAAGCATGAAATGTTCACCTCGTTTGGATACTCCATTTAATAAGGGTAAAATATGGATGTCAGTCTTCACACATTTTTCGTTACAAGGTGACTAATTCCATATTTTTCTGAGTTTTTTCTGGTTTTGTCTAAAGTGCTCCTCCGTGCTGATTGATCATATAAACTTTGCATCTACAAGATAAATAACAAAAATTTCGTTATCTGCGTGGTGGTGGTACTCATGCTTTTTTAAAGTTTCCTTTGTGGCAAAAGTTTTATAGCAAACGCCACACTTGTCTAAAAAGAAATATTTTTTATTGGATTTTTTTTATCGTTTAATGTTTTTATTTTTAATAGATAGAATCACTGAGTGTATTACCTTCTCGTGCTCCAGGCTTTTCATGTTTCGCCTGGAAAAACAATCGTTCTTCTTCGAAGGACAACACCTTTTCAAGCTTCTGGTTGGTTACTGGTACTGCCACCGTTCACCAACATATGTCATTTCAGGTCTGACGGATAAGCATACCCTTTGTTACATATCAAGCACTGTAACAGGAAGTTATCTATATTGTGGTACTCATGTTTTTTCAGGGTTGCCTTTGTGGCAAAAGTTTTATAGCAAACGCCACACTTTCTAAATCCAATTATGACTTTTTTATATTCATGTGAAAAATTTTGGGCATTTTAAGATTTTCATGGGTTTTAACTCATGTGCTCATGTCATAAAAAGGACTGGATCAAAAATTTCTAAATCACATTGGTTCAGGGTTTCAACCTTAGAGAAACCTTCATTCGGTTCCATTTAATTGAACTTCTTGAGATTTGACTCTCTGAAATTGAAAAAAAAATTGAAACGTAAATCTATGATCGTCAAAAAACTTACCGCGAATCTGAAATTTTTCGCAACATCAACAATCCAATGAACTTTTTTCTCTGAATTTTCTATTTTAATGTAGATATTTTCGATTCCGTCGTATTTCATTTCTAAAAATATTCTTCTTTATTTTTTTCAAAAACTATTTCAATGAATTGAAATCCATTTGTACGATTATTTGTATGGTGTTTTATAAATCAAAACAACATGTTTAGGTTTTTTTCTTCTGATTCTTATTTCGTAAATGGATGAATGAATGAAACCTTTTCATTTCCTCTCTATTTTTTTCTATTCATAAAATTAGATATTTTTTTTTTTATTTCATCTTCTTCAGATTAATTAACTAATTAACTCTTTTATCCTCACATTCACACGAAATTTTATATCAGAATAAAAATCAAAGGGCTTTGAAGTTGATTTAATGGAAATGTTTAATGGAAATATTTTTAATGGAACTTACAATGAAAATAATAATAATAATAAAAAAATACTACAATAAATATTGATTTAAAAATATATTTTATCACGGTTTTTACAATTCCTAGGCAATTTTTTTTATAAAAATATACCGAAACACGAGGTGTAAATTATACAATATTCGAGTCAATTGACACAAAAAGTACAATGTATATGAATAAATATTTGTTTTTCTGTTTTTTTTTCTTACTTACATTTTATTTCAAATAAAAATTTGTGTATTATTCACAACGGATATGATGTGAACTAAACTAAGCTAAGTTGTATTACAAGTCAAATAATGAATGTTTATTTTAAGATTTTTTTCGTTGTATTTTGAACACAAAAGTGACTCAATTTCAAATTACAATGTTTTTTTTTTGTTTAACAATATGAAATTTAACTGAAATGGAATGAAATGTAAAATTTTGTCCAGCAGATGGCGCTTTTCAAGGCCACTCACTTTAAAAGCTGGTTTTTAATGGATACGATTAAATAATGCCTTTAAAATTTAATATACTGAAAATATTTCATACAAAATTTTCCCGCGAATTTTTTTTCAATTAGGGTATGGAATGTTCTGTTAATGGTCCCTTTCATCCTATGGTCTGTACTGTGTTAGTGTGTATGACTGTATGATTATTAATCATAATATTATTTTCATATAAAAATAAAAGATTATTTTCCTCATTATTTTTTGAATTATTCTCAAAATTTATGATACAATTTGATCATTTTCGTATTTTGATGCTCATTATTCCATTTTACAGTCTTAATGTGAATTATTTAAGTATGATAATGAGTCAAATTGAAATTGTTTCTGGTAATGAGGGACTATTTTGAGGAAAAACTTATTTTTAATTTCATGAAAAAATAAAATCAATATGAGAATAAATTGGATTATGATGAAATATTAGTGACACTTAGTGAGACTATTGAGACGTTAATTATATCGATAAATTTATTTCTGGGACTCATTATTTTCTCTCATTATTATTAATGTTTACTTTTATATTGAAACGTTTTATTTTAGGAGACGTTTTGTACTGAAATTTTATGATTTCATGACTTAGAGATTTTTTTTTATGAATGATATTTTTTTCGGCTTTTTTACATGAATTTCAATGAAATCCAAAGAAAATGCGTTTTAGAGCATGTTTTGAATGTCCGTCTACTCATATGAAGTGATACTGATCTTTTAACAAGAAAACACAACAAGGCGGGTTTCAAATACAGTTTTTGAGCTATTCACGATTCTTAACATTGAAAATGCGCTTATTTGAACATTTCCTGCTTACATTTTCCTTTTTTAGAGTCAAAAATTTCATATTTCAATGTAATCCGAATCAAATTTAAAAATTCATGTCTTTTCCTTTCATTTTTATGATAAATTCATGCTATAACAGTTTAAATCGTTCTTAAAACCATCCTCATATCGATTGAAATGAAAAGAATTGTATGCAAACTGAGGGTATTTTCACACGTTTTTTACATTTAACATCTGATCAATTTGAGCTCAATTTAAATTTATTGATATCAAAACCGATTTTATGAGATTTTTTTAAGGGTTAAGCGTTTTTGTTGCTATACATTTTAAGGATTCATGAATTCCATGTAAAAAATTCTAAATAAAAATATTTAAAAGGGATTTCCATGGAAATTTTATCATTTTAAGAAAAAAAACAGGAAAAAGAAAAAAAATGTTTCTTTTTTTGGATAGTGATACAATGAAATGAGTTTGATTTTGATTTCAAGGAAAAAGTTTTATTTATGGGTGAAGAGTAAAGAGAAAAAAAGGATTAAAATACATTTTTATTGTATTTTTTCTTTGTCCTTTTACAATAATATACATTAATATGATATCGTTATTGGTTTCTTCTCCGTTTCTATGATATGATATTTTATTTTTTTTGTCACAATTCAACATTAATAATATTTTTCTTCTTTTTTTATACTTTTTCAGGTGTTTTATTTCCACCAAAAAAGAAATTAACTCAAAATGAGGTGTTTGATTTGCGTACCGGCAAACCACAACCAGATGTACTTAAGCAACATTTTATAGTTGAAGGTAGGATAGAAGAATCAGCAGCATTACGTATTATACAAGAAGGTGCTACATTACTTAAATCAGAGAATACGATGATTGATATTGAGGCGCCTGTAACAGGTAACGATTTGCATTGAATTTCAAGGAACTCTCTTTTTTAAAATAATTCATTTCATTTTAATAGTATGTGGTGATATTCATGGACAATTTTATGATCTAATGAAATTGTTTGAAGTTGGTGGTCCACCTTCCTCAACAAAATATCTGTTTTTAGGCGATTATGTTGATAGAGGTTATTTTAGTATAGAAGTAAGTCAAATTTACTCTTAAATGAATAGATTCTAATTTGTATTCACATTTTTTTTCAGTGTGTTCTTTATTTATGGGCTCTAAAATTGTGCTATCCAACTACATTATATTTACTTCGTGGCAATCATGAGTGTCGACATTTAACAGAATATTTTACTTTTAAACAAGAGTGTAAGTTTTTCATATTTTATCACCTAATTATCTTTTTTTGAAATAAAAAATATAACTTTTCTTTTTTTATTTTTTTATAAATTATTTCATCATCATCATTATTATTATTAATTTATGTGTTATTTGGTCTTTTATTTTTTTTTTTCATTTTTTCTTTTTTGAAAAGAAAGAAAAAAAAACTATAATGATCATATAATTTAAACAATTTCGCATGTGTTTACTTTAATTTTTTAAATGGGAAATGTAGGAAGCGTATTAAATTTATATACACACAGTACACGGTGCAAGAAATTTGAGAAAGTGGAGGCTGGGACGACGATGATGACCATTATTGAAATTTCAGTAAGATTTGACCCTATTTAGGACTTTCACTTCGATTTTAGTGTCAGGTTATCTATCTGATCTACTTATTTGATTAAAGGGATCACCGTAGGGTACTCCTTGGATAGAAGGGGGAAGGTGTAGGACTATCAGGACTTTGCCGTAATTTCACGTACTCTTAACCAATAAAAACGTCAATTCTTTGAACTAAGACTCCAGTCAAACTTAAGCTTACTGACTGGCCTCTGAAAGCAGTCGCATCCTTATTCAACCAAGATAACTTTTAAACTGAAGAAATTTGTACCAGGAGGTTCTTTTGTCTGGAAGAACTCTCATCTTTCTCTCACTATTTATGGAAATGATAAGCTTAAAATAGGATTTGACTAAGTCGTGATGGTGACCCTGAAGAACGAAACCCAAAGTAAAGCCTAGTTTCCACACTTCTGAGAGCGTATACAGGTTAGAGTGAGTGACAGTTCTTTGTCAGGTTAACAATTAATGACAGAAATGGTCGTGTTTGGTAAATTGATGATTTTGTGTGGTTGTTTGTCCGTGGAAAAAAATTTTCATCAATTTGTTTATTTTGAGAATGATCCATCGATCGATTTGGCATCAATTGCTGTTGAAAACCCAACTTCATTCATTATAACAATGGAATGTCAGAAATTTTTGTCTTTTGATGGTCGCGTGATCCCATTGGATGCCGAAAATGCCCATGTTATATTTGCTTTTGATATTTTATTCAAAATTTATAATATCTTTATATGCAAAAGCTTTGAAAAAATTATTTTCTTTTTGAGACTGCTGTCTATGAGACTACGCAGAATCGGAGCGATAAAAACCGCACTTTAAATAAGTTAATTGATAGTTTTACAACCATTTATGGTTAAAAGAGACATTTTTGATTTTTATAACATTAAAAAACATTACTAGTACTAAGAAATTATTATTAAATTGATATTTCATATCAATGTCATCACTTAACCAGTGTACAGCAGGATCGAACTGGTAACCCTATGTGTATTATTCATACAGTTTTTGGTTTAGTTCTATTTTCACATTGATTGTAGACGAACGTTAAGTTGAAATTTCGAGGAAATTTACATTAATATTAACATTAACCATGCAGCTTGGTTCAAGGATGTCATTAGACCAGTACAGTAAAAGTTGATGTCGCCGTCTGTGGTGCAGTTGTCAACGACTTCGTCTTGTACAACAACGACTCGGGTTCGAATCCTTGGCCAGGCGATAAAATTTCTGCAATAAATTTCCATATTTAATTAATATGGTGCAGATGAAAGAAATAATTGAAAACAGTCTGTGGAACTACCCCAAGGGCCTCTCCACTTGCCAACTGGATGCTATTGCAAATATTGTTGAAGGATATCGGTGACAGAATCATACAACTAAGTGAGATGACGTATATGAATGCTAACAGAATAGTATGGAACTATGTATAAATACATCTCCCCATACAGCAAACATATATTATAGAATTAAGTTTAAAAATTCACAAATAAAATATGTTCTACTTTACCGATTTGTAATAGTATTAAGTTAAATTGATATACGCTAAATAATATAGTAAAAGTTGATTATCATGTTAATTTTTCCACTAACTCAGCCATGTAAAATTCTTTTCAAAACGAAATTCAAACAATTTCAATATACGTACCTTGAAGCTCTGCCATTTCCAAAGTATCCAAGATTCAAGGCTCCACTTTCATCAAATTGTCTCACCGTGTAATAATACAATTAAGTTCTGTCATTTTGCAAAAATGGGTCTGTCTAGCAAAAAAAAAAAATCAAAATAATAATAATAATTTTAATTGTCTTAGTTTCGGTACAATTCGTTTTTTTTTTTGTATTTTATTTTCATAAACAAAATCTGTGATTTAATCTGACAGAATTTGCTCATCCGATATAATTTTTGTTTTTTTTTATCATATTGTGTGTCCTTTTTCATTTCATTTTATTTCATAATCATAATGAACAAAAACAAAAAAATGTAACATTTTAAGGAAACTTTTTTTTGTTAATTTGAGTTTATTTTTTAAAAGAATTTCAACATAAAAACCGATAAAAATTCTCCTTGTAAATTTATTTTATTTTATATTTTAAATTAAATGAATTCTTGTGGGTTTCCCATTATTTTTATTAGTATTATTTTTTTTCTTTTAAGCTTAATATTACATAAAACTCATTCATCCATTAAAATTGTGTTTAATAGCATCAAATGGAGGATGCTTCACATATTTTTCGGTTCTCCTTATGCTTGATAACAATGAAAAAAAAAATAAAAAAGAAAAAATAATTGATTGTCTGTTTAAATTTTGTAGGTAAAATTAAATATTCGGAACGGGTATATGATGCGTGTATGGATGCTTTTGACTGTCTACCACTAGCGGCGCTAATGAATCAACAATTTTTATGTGTTCATGGTGGATTATCACCAGAAATTCAAGATCTAGAAGATATAAGAAAGGTATGAAATGAAAAGTGGGAATTTAAAGATGAAATTTTAAATTAAAAAAATATTTCAGTTGGATCGCTTTAAAGAGCCACCAGCTTTTGGTCCAATGTGTGATTTACTCTGGTCAGATCCGTTAGAAGATTTTGGTAATGAGAAAAATGCCGATTTTTATTCACATAACACTGTGAGAGGTTGCTCGTATTTTTACAGGTACAAAAAATTTAAATTTAATTTATTAACTTTTAATTGGTTTATTACCTTGCTCGCTCTTCATATTTCAGTTACAAAGCCGTTTGTGATTTCTTGCAAAATAATAACTTACTTTCGATAATTAGAGCTCATGAAGCACAGGATGCAGGGTAATTATTATTACATAATTAATTTACATTTACACTCTGAATCATTTTCTTTTAATTTCCCTTTCTTATAGATATCGCATGTATAGAAAAAGCTTGACCACAGGCTTTCCATCATTGATCACAATATTTTCAGCACCAAATTATCTAGATGTCTATAATAATAAGGTAATGTCATGAATTTTAATTTCACGGGCTTATCTGACCGTGAACTAGCTTTTGTACTTTATTTAAGAAGTTTTCGCAAAAAAATGGAACTGGAATGTCACGTTTGACCGAATAAGACTAATTTTTGATATGTTTACGTCACGTAACTCTGGTTTAGGTTAATTTTTGTAATCTTTAAAACCTCTTAGATCTTGTATGGGGTCATTTGTTTAAATTTTAAGCCACGTGAGTAAATTTTAGGCTACGTTTTTCTGATTTAGGGCAATCTTGGAAATGTTTACGACGCGCAACTTCAAAATCAGGTGATATTTGGGACCTGTACGCTACGTAACCTTGATTTAAATCGATTTTCAAATAATGTTAGTCACGTGGTTTTAAGGTTACGTAACTCTGATTAAGGTAAATCTTAAATTTACGTTCCGTAACATTGATTCATTTTACCTTTTAAAATGATTACGTTACGTTACTCTGATTCGAGTAAATTTGTTAGAAAGTTACGTTACGTTGCACTTTTATCGTCACGTGAGTGAAGTTTGATAACAAAATTAGAAATATTTACTTCACGTTACTCGTTTTCAGGTCATTTTGTGAATCGTTACGTCACGTAACTTCGAAAAAAGTTAATTTTTGAAACTTTTATGTGACGTAACCTTGATTTTAATCAATTTTTAAAATTTTTACATGAAATCCTTCCGATTTAGGTACAAATTTTTCATTCCAGTCAGACGGACACTCAAAATGGTCTCAAAATCGCATTTTTTTCATTTAAAATGAACTAAAACCAATAATTTACTTCTAATTTTAATGACTACTGACATTAAAACATTTTTAATATCAAAACTTTTAATTACTTAAAGCCTCCTTTTACAGTACAAATTTTTTAATCGTTATTTATGTTCATTTTAATTTAAAATTTCACAGGCTGCTGTTCTAAAATATGAAAACAACGTAATGAATATTAGACAATTCAATTGCTCACCACATCCTTATTGGCTTCCAAACTTTATGGATGTTTTTACATGGTCTTTGCCGTTTGTCGGTGAAAAGGTAAGTGTGTGTGGAAACGTCTGGTATTTTACTTTTTTTTTCTTTCTCATCTCAATGCATTTCAATTTCAGTGTTTTTTTTTTCATTTTAATTTAATCCCCAAAGTATCTGTGTGTGTGGGATCAACTTGACAATTTCTATTTTATTTTTCCTCATTTTCATTCATTTGTATTGTTATTAAATTTATTTATTATTCTATTTTTAGGTCACAGAAATGCTTGTTAATGTGTTAAATATATGTTCAGATGATGAACTTATGAGTGAATCTGATGATACATTGGAAGAAGGTAATTTGTCGTTTTATTTCATTGAAATTTCCTTTTTTTCATAATTAAAATAAAAAAAAAAAAACAGATTTCCCATAAGATATTAAATTAAAAAAAAATATATTGATTAGTTTTATAATCAAATCTTGAAAAAAAAAATGCCTTAAAGGCAACAAACTTTGATCTATTTAATTGTAGATCTTACAAAAATTATTATAATATTTAAATTTTTCTCTATTTCTCTCATTTTGTGCATTCGCTCTTGCATTTGCATTAATTTTGCATTTGTTTTGGATATAAAGCTGACGGTAAGAATTCGCTTCAAGCTATTTTTTGTATTATCTTTTCTTTCTTATTATTATTATTATTATAAATTATTATTCCATTTATTGAACAATTTAAAGTTAAAAAAAATAAATGATGAAAGAAAATAAAAGTAATTTTTTTAAATTTTATTTTCAAATTAATTTAATTTAAATTAATATTTTCTCTATTATATCACAATTTATATATTTTTTTTTATTCAAATATGTAATGAGATGAGCAACTTTACTATTTTCTTTGTAATGTAATTATTACAATTTTTATAAATTTAATTAATATAATGAAAAAATTTATATGAGAGAAACACACACATTAAAAAAATATTTTATTATTAATTTGTAATAATTTTTTTTTGAAAAGATTGAAATTTGTATACAGGGTGTTCAATAAAAAATGATGAATTAAAATTTAACTGAGCTTACAAAAATTTGATGGTAGATGGCGCTACAAATTTACCGGGGAGTAATTGGAAGGTTTTTCATAGGCTGGCAAATGCCAGAAAGGCCGCAGTTGATCGTCTTGTAAAAGTTAAGTTTAGCGTAAATTTTAAAGAAAATCATACAGAATGACAGGGCCGTTATTAAATTTCAATCCACCCTGACTTGAAACGACATTTTAGAAGAAAAAGAGATTCAATATTAAAAGGCTTTGAATCGAGCCAGTACTTTAAGGCAGTAAAATTGAATCCAAATTTCTTGATATACCAAAAATAACCAAAAGATCTGAATTTAGGTCTGATACGCTTCACACTTACTCAGGACGTGGTACCATGATGATATTTGTGAATTCTGAGGAAAAGTCCCTCAAATATATCAAAAGCATTGTAGTATAAAGAAAAATGAAAAGCGCCATCTATATTGAAACTGAAATTTTACCTCCCAAATCCATTGATCCATTTTAAATTGAACACACTGTCTGCAATTTCTTTTATACAAAAAATTAATTAAATTAAAAACTTTTCACACTTTTTACTTATTTTTTTTAATCCCATCAATTTTTATTTTTGCATATATTTTTTTAAACAAAAAATTTCCTTTTTACCACTTTTTTCAATTAATTTTATTGAACAACAACAATAATAATAATTAAATCAACCAAAAAAGCAAGGTGATGCACAGAGCTTGTTAAATTTGATAAGAAAACTTTAAATTTTTTTCCTTCTCTAAATTATTTTAATCATTTTTATTTTCAAATAAATTAAGTTTAATTTTATTTTCAAATTTAAATTTATTTCAAAGTCGTTTTTGATTAAAAAACGATGATTTTACAGCTTAATTGAGTATAAAAAGTATATATTTGCAATAAGTTTCTTAGGTTACCAGGAAAAAATAATTATTAAATTACTAAAAAAAGGTCAAAAACTATTATAAGAGAAAAAAAAAACATATTAACAGGTTATGAATTTTGGTTATAAGTAAATTAGCTTTCAATTTTTCATTTTAATTTTGAACACATCATGGTCTATTTGGTTATTCATTTCAATTTAATCATAAATTTTAGTTTTTTTTTTGGAATTAAATTGATTTTTATTTTGATTGGGATCTTTGAAATGCTTCGAAAAAGAATGTTGGAATGGATTTACTTTGGTCTAAGGAGATTTAAGAGATAAATTTGATTTTTTTGTATGAAACTCAATAAAACTTTGTATGGGAACTTGATTGAGGTGATATTAACCTATCTTTTTGCCAAATACACTATAGACTTATTTTCATTAGATTAGCTGAAAAATATCCTTAAAATAACTTCAAAATACGATATTTTCAAAATTTTCAATGAAGCAAGAAACTTTTAGGTACATTTTTGATTAAAACTGCATTTTTTTATATGAAAACCATTCAACTTACCAAAGAAAAAGTTATCAAGAAATAAATTTCCTACAACTTTGCTGAATATACTATAAGTGTATTTCATTTAAAAGTGCTTTGAAAGTCAATGAAAAGGGTATTACATTAATTGTGACGTGATCTCAATGTTACAAACAGTTTAAGGGCTAAAACTCAATTTTTTTGTTAGAAAACCACTTAAATGATGTATGGAAAAGTTGTTACACTAAATTAGAGCAACATTTTCCTAGAACATTTCATGGCCGTCCCTCGTACCAAACCTGGTCAAAATGGGCCCTAAATGACCCTAAATGTACTGATCTATTCCAAATACCTTTTTTGAAGCAGTTTTAAGACCTCATAACATTTTTTTGGTTATTATCAACGAATGTGTAACACACACACCCACAATTAAGAGCAAAATGCATAAATTTTTTAGTTTTTTTTAGTTACATTTCAATTATAATTTAATTAAATGGAATGAAATGAATTTTAATCCTAATAATTTATTTCTCTTTTTTTTCTTCCTATTTATATATTTCTCCCCCGGTACTTTTTGGTTCAATTTCAAATGCACAATCCTACCTACTACTACTACTACTACTTAATCATATATAAACTTCTACCACTACTGCTACTACCTACTACTATCGTAAAATCAAATGATTTAATAATCAAACAAACAAAACAAAAAAAAAATAATGCAACAAAAAAAACCACGGTCAATTTTTTGAATTGAATTGAATGTTTTAAATTCAATATGCAATTAAATATAAACAAAAAAAAAATCAAATTAAAACAGTAATTAAGAAAACAATAGTAATTCAAGAACAGACTAAGACTGGTAAGTTTGATTGCCCGTTTAGAGAGCGTTTGCGTTGTTTTTTAACTGAGTTGAGTTCATTTGTTTTTTTTCTGTCATTTCCTTTTTTTCCTAATATTACTTTTATATTATAAATTTTTGAAATTTTATTCTTTTTTTTCTATTTAAATCTTATTCTCTCTCTCTCTCTCATTCTATCTCTCTCTTTTCCTTTTCTTTTTGAATTAAATTTCAAATGAAATTTAAATTTAAAATTAAATAATTGATTTGAGTTTTGTTTTTGATTAAAAATTTAAAAAATTTAAATTAAAAAAATAGATTTAAATAAAATTAACTTCTTTCAAGTTTTTTTCAAGTTCTTTTTCTCAGTCTCAGGTTATGTTAATTAAATTAATCTTTAAGAACATCATCATTAAAAAACATTTCATTTAACGTTTTTAAAGTTATCCAAGTTAGATTTTTTTTATTTTAATTTTTTTTCTTGATTTTCAATTAAATTTAAATTTTTTAATAAAATATCATTCATTTTAATATAAATTTTATGTAAATTAAAAAAAAATATATTATTTAACATTTGTTTTCATTTAAATACAATATGAATAAAAACGCAATCATCATAAATATTTGTCTAAACAAAACGTAAAATTTTATCATGCAAAAATGTGGCGTTGTTTTAAATTTTTACACACATATCATGATTTTTTTAAAATTTTAATTTTAGATTTTTTTAAATTTTTATTTTAATTTTGATCAAAAAAGTTTAGTTTTATATGATTTTATTGGAATTTTTTAATACAAGTTTAGTTTGATTATATTTTTTTTTCAACAAAACAAATTATAGTACGCTTTCATTGTTCTTATATTAAATTATGTATAAAACAAACGTATTTTCATGTAAAAAAATTTAAATTAGAAGTCATGACAGAGTTTTATTACAATGATTTATATGAAAATTTAAATGTTTTTGATTGGAAAATTTTGAGATTTAAGAGTGATATCGACTGTTATTCGAAAAAAATTAAAATTGAAATTAAAATTAGTTCAAATTTTGACCACCATTTACAGTGGCGACAACGGAAATAGCACAGTTAGTGGTTTTTCATACAAAATGACCATTTTCGGGGCTCTTTTTGGGTATAGGGAGTGCTCGGATCTGGTTGAAGTCAAAGACAAATTTGTTCATTCTTATAAAAGGAACAAGTTTGTTAAAGTGGAAAATTTTCGTATCTTTGTTCGTTTAAAAGTTATGAGCTTTTAAAGTTTACACTTCCAAATTTCCATACAAAAATGGCACTTTTTGCATTTTTCGAAAAAATTGTCTGTAACTTTAAAACAAACAAAGATACGAAATTTTTTACCGTATTCAAACTTGTTCTTTTTGGAAGAATGACCAAATTTGTCTTCGACGTCAACCAGATCCGAGCACTCCCTATACCCCAAAAAGAGGTCTGAAAAAGGTCATTTTGTATGAAACACTAGTGACTGTGCTATTTACGTTGTCGCAAGTGTATTAGGTAGCGCTGTTATCGGTACTTATCAGTAGAATGAAATTTGTGAGGTTTTTAAAAGCCAAAACAACAAAAAATTGTAACGAACCAGACATTGAGCACGAGCCCCCCCTACACAGAGAAAATGGAAGTTATTTAGCTTAAAATTGACGTGATATTTTTCGATTTATATTTTTCAAGCCATTCCTTAACATGGGACTTGCGACTTGATGCGAGACACTGCTCGTGAAATTGTTTTAAGTGAAATTTCAACAAATTTTTTTTTAATGATTTTCACCTTAGGACTTTTTGTAGTAAGCACATGACCCGTCAAACTCCTCCAATGAAATTGACTTAATATAATTTATTTAAAAAAAAGTTGTTCGAAAAACTCACGATATCGCTCTTAAATCTTAAAACTTTAAAAAATATCAACAAAATTAAAATACATAATTGTCAATTAAGTTTTTGATCAAATAGAGTCAAAAAAAATCATCTCACGCACCGCACTCTCAATGCCTCTAAACTAGGGCCAATGTACCACTTATCAAAAAAAAATCATTAACCTAGTACAAAATTATATCATAATACTGTTAACATATTTGTGTGAGTAGGAAACCAGTCGTCTCCACATTTTAACATCATCATTTGAATTGAAATTTGAGTGGCTTTTTAATGAGCTTTTAGAAGCTTCACGACAGAAAATGTACCATGTTAATTTTTTTTATGTAATTTTCATTTAAGTTTTTATTGTTTTTTATTTTTTTTCTGTTGATTTTTTTAAGTTTTTCATGTTAATTTTTTTTTGAAACACTAACAAAAAATAAAATGATTTTTGAAACAAAATTCCTTTTAACAAAAAAAAATGTTAATAATTGAAATTTAATGAATATGAAATTGAAGTGATTAATGAATTAATTGTAAACATTATTGCAAATATATAATTAAAATATACTTTTTTTTCAATTAAATTTATTTGAATAACAATTTTCCTTGCATTTATCCTGCTATTTTACAGTTTTTTTTATGTTCTCTCATTATTTTTCCGTTACTTTTTTTATTATGGCTTTTGTTTTTTTTTCCTATTTTAAGATTTTGCATTTAAATTCTTCTACAATTTTTCTTAAAATTATAAAAATTTCAAACACAAAATTGTCTTTGAGCTTTTTTATGAGTTTTTTGTTTTAATTTTATTTTAAATTTAACAGCTTTAAAGTTTGAATTTAACACCCTAATTCTAAATTCCGAGTTTACGATCTTCGATTCATATAAAAATATTTCAAAAAAAACACACTACTACATAAAAAAATGTCCCATTCCCCTTATTTTTTGTTATATATTTTTTATTTATTAAATTTAAATTACCCTGTGGTAAATAAACCATTAAAATGTGATATTAATTTAAAAATGTTTAAATTAAAAAAAAAATATTAATAATATATTATAATAATAATGATATGTTTATATATAAAAAAATGCTTAATTAAAACTATTTTTACTACTATTATTTTCTCTCTTTTTTATATTTATATTTATTTTTCTCTTCGTCTTCAACCAACAACAATCACATCAATCGGGTGCCAATGCAATAATTATAAACAAATAATTTGCATTTAAAACAAAAAACTTTAAAAAACTTGCACCAAAAAATACTCCATTGAATGATATGACAAAAAATGACAATAAAATCGTATCGCTATACAAAAAAAAAATAATTAATATAATAAACAATAACTTAAGCATTGCTGTGTTAATTGTCTTAAATATTATGATTTAACCCATTTAATCATTTTTAGACACATTTTTATATCTATATATAAATGTAATTGTATATTAATATAATAAAAATAATAATAATAAATAGTGGAATATAGTAAAATTATAACATAATAATAATGATTTCCATTAAAAGTACTGGGCATTTTATATTATTAATAATCAATAACACTGAAAAGGAATTTACGATTATTGGAGGCTGATTTGACCCTGATTATAATACTGATCGATATCTTAGTAGTTAGATGATACATTTCTGATGTACATCATTTAACTTGAATTGAAATTGTCCTGATATTTTTTTTATCTTTAAATGAACTACTACCACTCACACGATCTTATTCTGAACGAGAAAATTCCTTACTGACGTTTAATTTTCATAGAAACCCTTACGGAAATTTTGAATTTTGCCTACTGTCAAAATGAATTCCAGCTTATCGACTTTGCCCCAAGCTGAAGTAGACACTTAACGAATTATTTTCGGTTAATTCCAAGTTAACTCAAATGACGAAAGATCTTACATACACTCATTGAAATCTAGAATGAATTGTCAAAGAGTGACAGCTAGGAAGATTTCCTTTAATCATTCTTAGTCGTTATTTATTTGTCTTACAAATTGGAAGGTGACCTAATGGATACTTACTTGTTACTGGTTACTTGTGGCTGGGGTCCATCCTTAGGATGATGTTTACCACAGCTCTATATCACAGCTTTAAATTTTCAACAGTTGTTGGAAAATCTATATTCTAAAATTAACAATCCTCGTTATCTGAAATGGACAATAATAAGCCAGTTATATGTTAAACTTTCTCAGGGGTATGAGCGAAAATTTATATCCACGACTTTCCTTATACAAAATTAACCTTAACTGGACTTTCAAGGCGAAGCTAAGTTCTTGCTCTACTGACGTTGTCTGTACTTTCAATTTCATTAGGTCACCATTAAATGACAGTTATCACATTTGTATATCACCCTCGAACTACCATCATACTGCTCCAGAAGTTCAGTCAACTTCACTGTTTTTTATGCCGTTTTTCTTAGCTTGATACGGGTCTCGAGTCCTCGTGGGCAAAACACAGTTATGCAGGCATAGTGACCTCTTCTGATACCTACAAGATTAGCAGATAAACCAAAGATAGACTTACAAGAAGTGTTCTGTATTGATCTGAGTACTAGAACTCTGATAGATTCTGAACTAATCTGAGTGAGGTAGTCTCATGATATTTTTCATTTGACCTGAATTACGAACTTTTCCTTCTCAGTGTACTCAAAGTGTTATTCAACGAAATTCAGCAAATCATCCTTTAATCATCTCAGTGTATTCAAAGTCATATGACTCCAAATTCAGCATAAGGCCACTTTCCTGTAAGCCTCCACTTTTCAAATTTCGTTTCTCAGTGTACTCAATGCCATTAATTATTATTATGTTATAATTTAAGATATTTACCCATAGTTTGTATGTTTGTCTACTAACATAATTATCATTGAAAATACATATATCGATGCAATTTTATGTTTTATGTATCAGTTCAATTATAATTATTATTAGAGAATACTTATAACAAAATAACATAACGAATAGAGAAATAGTGTTAAATGTTAATAATAATTTACTTTCAAACATTTTATACATATGTGTGTATGTATCTGTGTGTATGTGTGTGTATACAATAAATGTATGTCACAATCATTATTATCACTATTATTAAATGTTGTTTTAGACCCCGTCCCATTCTCTTACTAACAATAAAAATCATTATTAGTGTTGTTTTTATATACGTTTTTTTCCTTTTATATTTCATTTTATATCCTTTTATTTCATTTCATTTCCATTGTTTTACTTTTTTCCTTTTATTTTCTCATTAAAAAAATATGATTCTAATATTTTTTTCCATGTGTAATGTTAAATGTCTCTCTACATGTTTTATATGTGTTGAAACAAGTTCATTAATAACATTTTTTTATGTTTATTTTTCCTTTTCATTATTAATATAAAATTCTGTCTAGTCTGATTAAAGTGATTAATTGTTGTATTAATTATTATTACTTTTATATTATTATACAATTTTAATGTCGGACAATAATTTTCATTTAACATCGAATTTTATATCGATTTTGATGTTTCAATGAATGATGATAAAAAATTGGACACGGTTTTTATTATTATTTTGTTCAAAGGATAGTCATAACATGAAATTTATATGAAAAATATAAATGTAAAAGAAATACAAAAAAAAGGTTGATATTTTTCATGTTATACCTTTTTTTATTATGTATCAATTCAAGAACAAAAAACTATCATATAAGACATGGAATATGTAGAAACAAAACGTGCTTTTTTCCTTTTAAAGCTCTGAGCTATTAATAACTTTTTTTATGAAATTTGGGCATGGAAATGGGTGGGGTTTTGTTACGTTACGTCTTTTGGTATCTTATTAAAATTCTTATGTAAAATAAATATTTTTTTAATTAAATCGAAGATTTTCATTTTATCAGGTTTTTCGCTTTACATGGAAGAAAAACTAATCGATTTTGAAATATTTTATTTTCCTGGGTCATTAAAAACGTTATTATTAGTTTGAATTTTGACATTTAACTTCTGGCAGTCGTACAATAATTTTTATGAGAATACAATAAGAAAATTTAAAACCCATCATACCTTGAAATGTGTTTTATTTAGTAGCTTAGCTTATAATTGACATTTAATTTCAAACAAATTTGTCAAATTTAATGTATTAAACGTCAACTGTCAAATTAAATTTGCTTTAATATCGTCATGTCATTGCTTTTTATGAAATTTCAATTCACTGTTTACCGAAATTCGCCATCTTGTTCAAAATCTATGTCAGAAAATCTTTAAAACAGTCATATTAAAATATGACATATGTCATCTGTCAAATTGAAAGTTCATGTTTATAACCATCATAAAAATAAAAGTCAGATAATGTTGAATGCAGTAATCTCAATTGAAAATAAGGTTACATAGTTCATCAAAGTCAAATAATTGAATACGTCAAAACTGAACTGTCATCTGTCAAATTGAAAATGTCTTTTTCAACACTATGAATGACTTTTATCATGAAATTTCAAGTCAAGCTTAGTTCGAAGTAACAAAGAGAATTCAAATTGATGACAGATATCTTTTAAAGTCAAATCATTGCATATGTCACAATTGAACTGTCATCTGTCAAATTTTAATGTCATATTTATCAGAAATTGTCTTTTTTATCAAAAAATTTTAGGTCAATTAAAGTAAAAAGTAATAATCTCAATTCAAATCAATGAAAATGTTTTTCTTCTAAGTTAAATCCTTTTAAATATCAAAAATCTACTGTCATCTGTCATGTGTCAAAATTAAATCGACTTTTAAATCACAATCTCTTACTGTAATGAAATTTAACGTAAATTTAAACACTGAATCATAAAACCTTGATCCAAATTCATCCCATTTTCATCATTTTAATTCAACATGAAATTTGACAAATACGTCAATTTGACATTTACGTCATTTTAACTTAAAAAAGCTCCGTATCAGAGTTCTGCTTTATAATTTTTACATTTTCTTTTTCATTTCATCATATTTTATTTTATTTTAATGATAGTATTTCATCATTAAACTCAAATAAAAACATTTACCATATAAAATATTAAGATATACTAAAATCATAATAAAATGAAAATGCACGAAATTTATTTTGTTATGCTTTTTTAAATGAATACACAACACAACTTTCATCAAACACACATAAAAAGAAAAGAAGAAAATCCGTGTATATACAAGACAAGTAAAAAAAAGAGAACTGAAACTTAAATATCATCATGCTTTTGACATGTTTGCGCCTTGTTAGCTTTTAGAATTTTATTATTATCATTTTTGTTTATGTTTTGTTTCGTTTTTTGTTTGAATTTGAGTACTAACAGAAAAAAAATGAAATACAATATTTTTTTATTTTAAATATTATATTATACACCAGTAATTTTCAAGTTTTCTTTTAAAAATATTAATAATAAAAAAAATATTTTAACATAATGATAATAAAAATATAAATATTTGCTTTTTAACATTTATTATGATGATGATTATGATGAATATCTTTCAAATTTAAAAGGAAAAAAACACTGACTTGAAAAATTTTTACTATGCAAAGTAACTTTTTATTTGAAGGATATTAATTCATAAATTTATTATTAGAGACAAGCTTTGCTTAAGTTACAAGCGTGTAACAATAAAAAAATGAAATTATAAAATGAAAAATTTAAACAAAAAAAAAACTGAAATTTACATAAAAGCTAGCAAGTTACTCCCATTAATTATTATCATCATTCGTTCGTGTTATTTTCAAAGAAATTTGATAGAAAATTATAATTTTAAATAATAGTAAAATAAAATTTGATGTTTTCCTTTTCATTCTTCTGATCTCTTAAAATCCTTTCCTCGTCTTACATTTAAAAAAAAAATCAAAAAAATAGTTGAATGTTCAATGTCCCCTTTTTTCCACTAATTTCAGTGTACTATGAAAATTCCCTTACATTGATGTACTTTTTTCCTTTAATTTTCTCGCTTTTTAAAGGGAAATTACCGTTTAAAATGAAAAAAAAAACATTGACAATTATGTAAAATAACGATTAATTATGAATCCAAGCGCGAGTTAAATATTTTTTTCATTGTTAATTGTGTTAAATTTCGACCATCAAAATAACAATTTTAATCTAATTTAATTAAGATGAGAAAATTCAATAAACTCTGTCAGTCTTTCATTTTTCATTTCATATCAAAATTTTTTTGTACTTACTTTGGGTGTACGCTGTAAATAAAAATGTAACGATAAATGTCTTACATTAATTATGATGAAATTAAAATTAAAATAAACAAACAATTAGAATAGAAATTCATTTGAATATTTCATGTTAAATTTCATTCAATTAAAATTTAAATTTGAATCTTATTCAAAAATTTAAATCAAACTCGACGTCATCAAAAAAAACAAATAATAATATTCAAGTAAAATGTAGTAGTGTCATCAAAATCGCGGTGCTTTTATCATTTACATTTTCATTGCTTTTTAAGTTTACATTTAAGATACATGATTGTTAAAATCCTACTCCTCCTATTTTTTTGTTTTGGTTTGTTGACAATTCCTTGCATGTTAATTAACATTGATAATGGTTGTTAAATGTTATGTTAAATTTAAGTTTAAGTTTAAAATGAAGCTTATTATGATTTTTATTTGATATTTTGGGTATATATGGAAATTTGGTTATGACAGGGATGCGCTATATTTTGTGGGCATTTCATCGAAAACATATTTTTTCTTTCACATACTGAATTAAGTGAATTTCAAGGTCGAATGTCAGATTCTATGATCAAAATGAGGCTAAAATGGGTTTTGATATCGAGAAAATTTTCGTTAGGGTTCTATTTTGATAAAGTTCGAACAGTTCAAAGGCCTTTAGGACATTTCAAGGTCACGAAAATTACCTCTGACTTTGTCATTAGTATTTCTAGGAATGGGTTTGGACCAATTAAGAGCTTGGATGTGCCTACTGGGCGTTTCATGATTGAAACTTTTCACTTTCAAGAGATTTTCGATAAGATGCATCCTTTTTATTCGATTTTTCGATATTTTTTTCGATTTTCATCGAGCAACCTAAGTCTTTTGCTCTGCATGTTCTTAAACCCATCGAAATATTGAGTCGAAATTGATCGAAAGCTCGAATTTCATTTCGAATGTTATAAAATGAGTAAATTGAACAATTTAGCAGTCGAAAGCAAATTTCTTCGACGATTTAGCTCTATAAGTTTCGAAATTTCGAACATATTTTTAGACTTAGGTCAAGTCTTTCGGATTTCAGATCCAAATGTTAATTATACGATCAAAATCTCTTATTGTCTCTTAGGAAATGTCCTTTTATCTCTAAATTTAGATTCAAAAACGTTTCTTGGACGTCATATGGTCTAAGGAGCTTGTATAACGTTTCACGTTCCGCTTCAAAACGAGATGAACTCGATTCGTCTTCAAGCCACTTGATAATGTCCCGTTAATGGTAGAGTCGTTACATGTTTTTGTTCTTGGACCATGATTCGATATCTCGCGACGTTCAGATGTCACATTTTTCAATTTAACGTTACGCCACTCGGAAGCCATCTTTTTTTTTTGATTGTTTATTTCCCCTTAGACCCACATTCGTTGAAGACGGTGGATGAAGGGCCTTAGTACGTTTAATCTGGTCTAAGAATTCTTTAAATCCTTCAAAAAAAAAACGTTTATAAGACCCTGAAATTAAAATTCCATGAATTTACTGTCATTATCAAAATATAGCGCACCCCTATAAAATATATAAAAAATAAAAATCAGGTTAAAAATCGATTTTAACCCCAAATGTACTTTAACTCGTCTCAATTGAATTCTAATAAAAAAATATCAAAGTAAATTTTCATTGTAAATAACAAAATTAATCCAAATCCAATCAGGTCAACTTCCAAATGGTGGAAAATTCAAAATTACACTTCAAAACACAACATTTAATAATAAAATTTACTTTTCTTCTCTCTTCTGTTAAAAGAGAAGACTCAAAGCAATATTTGAACCATTTAATACTCATTTTTATTATCTCTCAAATTTAACATGGAAACGCCTAGTCATTTATCATTCACTCTTAGACATCAGCCATCAACTTAGATTAGTTCCTCCCTTCTTTTTTTTTCTTGTACTGTATTGCATATCACTTTGCAATGTAAATGCTCTTGCTCTATTAGAACTGAATATAAATTAAAATAAAAAAAAAATAGAATTTAGTGGTTTTTATGTTTAGAAAATAAAAAAAAAATATATTAATGTTCATTGTGATCAGATAGTTTTATTTGTAGCATAAAATTAATGTCTGTAAACACAATGAAAATAATAAAATAAAAAAAATCATAATTAGTCTCCCCATAAAATGTTGTGTTATATATTTATATGAATAATTTAGACACATGTGTAGAATTAAATGGAAAAAAAAACTTATATTTATAGAATACTGGTTTTACTTATTTTTGTTAGTTAAATTTCGATCTGAAGTATTCAATGTATTGAGATTTTATTTTCGTTTTTTTTTCAATTGCGTTCAATAGGAAATGCAGCCAATTTGCGAAAGGAAGTTATCCGAAACAAGATTCGTGCAATTGGAAAAATGGCTCGTGTATTCTCTGTACTAAGGTGAGTGCCTTTATGATAACATTGATTGGTAATTTTTGTTAATTTATTTTTTTTTATTATTATAGAGAGGAATCCGAATCTGTACTTCAGCTCAAAGGTCTTACACCAACAGGAGCGTTACCTTTGGGTGCATTATCTGGAGGAAAATCTTCACTTAAAAATGGTAAAATTCATTTTTCTTTAATTTAAGGTTTAATTCAATTTATTTCGAGATCGAGTTCAATTTAAATTTCAGAACCGAGTTCAAGCTAAATTTCAGAATCGATTTCGAGCTAAATTTCAGAATCAATTTCAAGCTAAATTTCAGAATCGAATTCGAGGCAAATGTCAGAATCGTTTTCAAGCTAAATTTCAGAATCGAATTTGAGATAAATTTCAGAATCGAGTCCAAGCTAAATTTCAGAATCGATTTCAAGCTAAATTTCAGAATCGAGTCCAAGCTAAATTTCAGAATCGAATTCGTGACAAATTTCAGAATCGAGTTCGAACTAAATTTCAGAATCGAATTCAAGTCAAATTTCAGAATCGAGTTCAAGTTAAATTTCAGGATCGAATTCAAGCTAAATTTCAGAATCGAGTTCGAACTAAATTTCAGAATCGAATTCAAGTCAAATTTCAGAATCGAGTTCAAGTTATATTTCAGGATCGAATTCAAGCTAAATTTCAGAATCGAGTTCGAACTAAATTTCAGAATCGAGTCCAAGCTAAATTTCAGAATCGAATTCGAGGCAAATGTCAGAATCGTTTTCAAGCTAAATTTCAGAATCGAATTTGAGATAAATTTCAGAATCGATTTCAAGCTAAATTTCAGAATCGAGTCCAAGCTAAATTTCAGAATGAATTCGACACAAATTCCAGAATCGATTTTAAGTCAAATTTCAGAATCGATTTCAAGCAAAATTTCAGAATTGAGTTCAAGCTAAATTTCAAAATCGAGTTCAAGCAAAATTTCAGAATCGAGTTCAAGCAAAATTTCAAAATCGAGTTCAAGCTAAATTTCAGAATCGATTTCGAGTCAAATTTCAGAATCGAATTCGACACAAATTTCAGAAAAGATTTTAAAATCCTATTTGAGATCGAATTCCTTACAAAAGACTTCAATTTAATTTATTTTCTAAATTCCAGCATTACAAGGTTTCTCACCGAATCACAAAATCACATCATTTGCCGAGGCTAAAGGCTTGGATGCCATTAATGAACGTATGCCACCTCGAAATGATGCACCGCCCACACCTAGTGACGACAAATCACCAAGCACACCGACCGCTGGTAATACAGATAAAAAAGCATCATGAATGAGTAGTTATGATAATGCAAATAACAAAAGTAGTAGCAACAACAACAAAAATAACAACTATTAATCGAGTTAAACAAAAAAAAATAAATAAAAAAAAGAAACTAAAACATAGTTAAACATGAGGAAAATTAATAAGATCATCAAAAAAATATAAGAAAAAAAAATTAATAATAATAATAATAAATTAAAAAAAAGAGATTTAAATTGAAAACGCAAAAAAATTATACAAATTTATTATTTTTAATATTATTATTATTATTATAATTATTATTACAAAACATAAACAAACAAAAAAAAATAACATAAATTTTCATCTTCTTATATCTTTAAAAAAAATAAAAAATAATGAATAATATAAAAGAAAAAACATAAAATAAAATAATAATAATACCTCCTTTTAAATTAAATTAAATTAAAATAATAAAAAAAATAATAATAAATAAATAAAAATAATTCATTAATTAAAGATTTTAAACAAAAAAAAAAAAATTTAACTTAAAAATAATATAAAAAAACTGATTGATACCATTTTCAGTGTAATTCTCCTCTAAATATTTTTTTTTTTTTAAATATTTAATATTTTTAATATCATTTTTTGTTATTATTATTATTATTTTGTAATGAATTGTAGTTAAACATTAAAAAAAATTATGAAAATAATCAAAAAGATGAAAAAAACATAAGTCAATAGAAATTCGATGATGCGTAAATTTATATTATTGTTATATTATGATTATAATTTTAACTTTATACATGTTTTATTATGTTTATTATCTTTATCATTGTATGATTCGGTCATTGTGTAACTTTTTTAATATTATTAAATGAAATTTCAATGAAAAATATACAAAATGTTAACGTTATTATATAAAAAAAAACAAAAATTAGCACTTTTTTTTCTTCTCAATTAAAATTATTATTAAATTTATTACTATTATCATTATACTAAGTATAAAAGTTAATATAAATATATAAAACATTATTTATAACATACAAAAATCGGCTAGTTAAACTTAATTAATTGATAAAATGAAAAAAAAGTTAAAAATTTATTATGTTATAGGCTGAAAAGAAAGAAAAAAAGGGATATGATTAATTGAAAATTATAATTTTAACTTATTTTTATCTTTATTATAATTATTTTTATTATTATAATTATCGTTGTGTCAAAAAATAATTATACATTAATAAGAAAAAAAACAAAAAAAATTATATCAAATATAAATATATATAAAAAAAAATAAAAATATTTTTCTTTTTAAATGTTGTGCAATATAAAGATAATTCAATTCACGATTCAATTTTGCACTATACAAATATTAAAAGTTATAAATAAATATTAAAAAAAATCGTTAAAAGTAACATAAAATCATAATAATAATCATTAAACATTAAAAAAAAACATAATAATTAAAATAATCATAATACTGGTCGCTGGTCGGTCATTAAAAATACATCAAATGTTATTTTTTTTCTCCTGATTGTACTTTCAATGTAACGGATTTAAATGTTAAAATTAAAAAAAAAATAAATTTAACTTTTTTCTCTCAATAAAATCCTTTTTGTTTATTTTTTTAATGTTAAACATTAAAATTTTTCATTATAAAATGTTTAATTTTAAATTTCAATGAAAAAGACCAGTAAAAGCGCCATATTATAAAATTTAAAATGAAATTTGATGTGCAATAAACTTCATTTTAACCTTCATTTTTAATTATTATTTTAATTTAAATTTAAATCTATGTAAAAAAAAAACTAAAAAACAAATTATATATAAATGAATGCCTTTATACTACAAAATTACAACAATTAAAAAAAATTAAATGAAAATGAAAATTAATGAAAATAAATTAATTGAAATTTGATTTAATTTCATGATAATGATGATTAATGATGATTATTATTATTTTATTATTGTTATTATTAATATTAAAATAATGAAAAAATTTAAACTTTTTGAACATTAAAAGTATACTTAAAACACTTAAATTACTTAAAAATAATTTAAATAATTATTATAATTAAAATTATAACGGTTTTTAATGTTTAAAATGGAACTCGATTATTATTATAATAATAAATTAACATTATTTTATTACTTTTTATATAAAATTTAAATTAAAAAAATTTGATTGAAGGATTGTTTTTCATTTAGGTTTCATTATTATTATAATATTTTTTATTATTGTTATTATTACACTGATTAACAAAATATTTTTTTTGGACGCGAAATGAAATTTTTTTAAGTGGGGTTATCAGATCAGATCAGATTTCTAGGGTGGTCTCAGATCTACAGGCGGGTCCATTTTGTATGCCCATTTATTATCATATCTAGTGAAGAAGAAACCAAATCTAGAGAATCAATTAAAGTAATAAGAAGTCCACTAGACCTTGTTCAGTTCAGGAAAGTGATCACACCTTTTCAGAAAGCTTAGCAGGACAGACACCTTCACTTTTATGATGGAGTCAATACTGGAAAAGTACTCACCCAGCGTGATACGACGCAATCTAGCATGCTTGGAACATACACAAAGCAGATGTACAGCAGTTTTCTCTTGTCCAGAGCAGCATTTGCACATTGGATCTCTTGAGTCGAAATGATTCAAGTGATAGTCTAGAGTACAATGACCAGTGAACATAACAACTACTGAATTTTCAGAGCAATTTTCGATTTTCCATCAACCACAACGATGTTGGTCCCAAGACAGCAACTTGCTGGTGCAGGGCTTCATCGTATAGTCCGGTAGAATACTTTATATTTTTTCTTTATTGATATTGATCGCCATAATTCAATACATGAACCTTAATTCTATTTAGTACAATTTCTTGTTGAAACATCTTATCCTTACACCATTAAAATGGGTGAGTGTCTTTGCTATAGTGCGTAGAAGTTCTACGTCCTCAGCTCACGAGACCTTACAATTGGTCGTTATGATTTTCATGCTGTACTTATCCAAACAGGAGAAAATTCACGATTCCAGCACGATTTGATTTTTTCTATGGGCTCCGAGTATCGAGCCCGTGTCGTCCAGCACGGAAAGCTAATAGCTTAACCACTGGACTATAGAAGCAGATTTTTGGAAAGCTAATACAATTTTCTTGGCCTTATCCTATTTATCATACCAAATTATTACAATTAAGGGCTACTTTCAAATAATAAATTTAAAAAGAGACTTTGCCTGTGTATAAGCATATAGAAAGACCCTAATAATAGAATTTCATTTCGCGTCCAAATTTTTTTTTTGTTAATCAGTGTTGTAATAATTAAAATATAATGTTTACTTAATTAATATTAAAAGGAAAAAAACAAAATTTAAGTTTAATATTTTTCTTGGGTACTTTTTTTTCATTTAATTATAAATTTCTTTAAAATTTATAAATTATTATGTTTAATTTAAATTTTCATTATCATTATATTACAAATAATTTAACAATTAAGAAGGATCTCGAATTGCGAATCTGATTAATTTTAAAGAAACATTAAAAAAAAGTCTCAAAATACATTTAAACGATTGCCATTCATTAAAAACTATATGAGAAAAAAAAAACTAAACGAATCTTTATTTCATCATTATAATTTAAATTTTAATTTAATTTAATTTAGTAAACATTTAATTAGAAAAAAAACAGAGAAATTTTATTAGGAAAAAAAATTATATTATATTATTATTATTATGAAATTTATATATTTAAAATTTTTGTTAATTTTGTTTATCTTTTATTATTTTTATTGTTACAATTATTATAATTTTATATTAAATTTAATTGAAATAATGTTACAATATAAGTAAATTTTAACTTTATTTTATATCCTTTTACTATTAAAATTAAATAAAATTAAATTCAAACAAAAAAAAAACTTATATTAAATTATATGAAATAAAATAATAATTTGATTGTTACAAATAATAAATAATAATAAAAAAATATTTAATGATTTCAGTATTTTTATTCTGAAATATACGTAATTGTTCTATATCGAAATTTTGTTTTTCTTTTTTCTTTTGAATTTCAATTTTCTTTATGTTATTTTCTTTCCTTTTCTTTGTATAAGTTTTAAAGGTAATCGAATTTCTTCTTATCATTATCATTATTTTTTTTACTCCTTGAAATTAAACCATTTGAAATGAACTTCGCTTTTATTTTTAACATTGTGATATCTCTAAAAATGAAATGTTATATTTTGACTACTATTCTGAAAATTAACCTTAAATTGATTGAAATGCTGATTTAATGATAAAAAATAAATAATTAAAATTTAACTAAAAGCGCTAAAAAACTATTAAAAAAAATAAAATAATTAAGGATATTGAAGATGATTAATAAAAAAAAAGTAAATGAAACATTATGAATGTAAACAATCAATCAATCTCTAATTCTAAATTTAATTAAATAATAAATATATAAATTATAAAACAGAAAATAAAAAAAAAATTAATTAATTAATTAAAATTATATAGGAAATAATTTAATTAATATGAAAAAAATTGATACTTACTTAATGTGAAATATTTATTTTAATTTTGTGTTTAAATTTTTATTATTATTATTATTTTATATTAATTTTAAAAAAAAACACTGAAGTACTATTTTGGTGAAAGTCGACCCTGATATCGAGGGGTTTTGAAATTTATGGAAATCGGGTTAAATGTTCAAGGTGATGTGCACTAGGATGAGCTATTCAATGAGACAAATAACGAAAAAGGATTTCTAGTCAGAAAAATTATCGTTAGATGGCGCTACAAACCGTATTTGCTTTAAATCATAGATGGAACTATTAGAAGCTCTAATTTACGAATCAGCCATGTTGAGATAGGTTCAAATATCAACTTTATATCAAAACAATTTAAGAAAGGCGGACTCTAATTGTTTAAATCAAACATTTCGATAAGGAAACTTCAATTTTGGATCAAAAGTCATCCAATCTAACCTCATAAACCTAAGAAATGATTTTTCAATGCTATAATGTCAAATAAGCTTAATCAAAGGTACTCTCAATCAATAAGGAAGGATTTTTAACGATTGATCTCATCCAGGAGCTTCAATGTGTTTCATTTAAAGAGATAAAAAGATAAACTTTCGAGGTCTTTCAGCTTCACCTTTTTTCCTCTGACACTACTCTGAAACCTCATGCTATTAGTATTTTTACCTAACCAGTTGAAAGCTCTAAAGCTCTTTCCATCTACAAGATAAAGCAAAATTGTATTTTATTAAAAAAATTCGTTTGTTTCGTGGTTGCCTTTGTGGCAAAAGTTTTATAGCAAACGGCACACTTATCTAAAAAGAAATATTTTTTGATTGTATTTTTTTATCGCTTAATGTTTTTTTCTTTAACTACGACTTTCTGATAGGATTTTCATCGAGTAAAGTAGGTTCTCCGATTAAGTCGCCCTTTATAGGATATGATCTACTATAAAATACCTCCTCTTATTTAAAATTTCAGCCCAATCGGAGTGGCTGACGAAAAGTTTTTTTTTGTGTAATTTTAGCTAAAAACATCATAATAATCATGATTTAAACATGAAAATTGAATCAAACATTTTTTTTTTATTTTTTTTTATTATTCTTAAAGCTTTTTAAGCAAAATGATTTGGACGAATGACGAATTCAATGATTTGTTCTTATTTTTGATTATACATCAGTAATAACTTTTTTATAAATTTAAACATTATATCAAACATCATTTATATGATTATTAATATATTATTAAAATCAATAAGAAAATCATTGGATTGGTGTAAGGAACTTTAAAACATAAAAAAAATAACAAAAAAAAATAAAAAAAAATTTGTGATACAATTTTCATGTGTAAATCATGATTATTATGATGTTTTTAGCTAAAATTACACAAAAAAAAAACTTTTCGTCAGCCACTCCGATTGGGCTGAAATTTTAAATAAGAGGAGGTATTTTATAGTAGATCATATCCTATAAAGGGCGACTTAATCGGAGAACCTACTTTACTCGATGAAAATGCTATCAGAAAGTCGTTAATAAATAGAATCACTGAGGGTATTACCTTCTCGTGCTTCAGACTTTACAGGTTTCGCCTAGAAAAACGATAGTTCTTCTTCGAAGGACAACACCTTCTCGAGCTTCTGGTTGTTCCTGCCTGGTTGGTTACTGATACTGCCACCGTGTACCAACATATTTCTTTTCATATCTGACGGATAAGCAAACCCTTTGTTGCATATCGAGCACTGTAACGAAAACTTATCTGTGTTGTGGTACTCATGTTTTTTCAGGGTTGCCTTTGTGGCAAAAGTTTTATAGCAAACGCCACACTTGTCTAGCAAGAAATATTTTTTAATGGATTTTTTTATCTTTTAATTCTCTTTAATTCAGTTCAATTTAATTCATATTTCAAAGATGAACGCATTATTTTACTTAGTTGGCAAATCCAATGACTTTTAATATTCATGAGAACCATTTTTGGCGTTTTAAGATTTTCATGGGTTTTCCTACATTTTTGATAGTCAGTACCATGTCCTAAAACACACTGTGATCGGATATTTCAAAATCACATTATATCAACTTAAAATTTGGTGTAAACTGTAATTGAAAAAAAGAAATAGTTGAAAAGTAAATCTAAAAACGTCAAAAAACTTACCGCGAATTCGAAATTTTTCGTAACATCCACAGTATCAGAATCCAGTATCTTGTTGCCTCATCAACCATCCAATCAAATGAAGCTGACTACATTCTTCTTAGAGAAACTTTACACAAATGCTCTGGTCCTGTCATATTCATTGATGAACCTTACCCAGCTAACACATCAGCCAATTCATTGCCTTTCCATGTTAGAAATCGTTCAGCTTTTCCATTTGACCCATTTTCAAAAACATTCTCAGCCCAGGCCATTCTCAGGCTCCATTTTCACTGTAGTTGTTTTTTCAGTGTAATTCTCAAGTTTTTTTCTTATTTTCATATAATTTGACATGAAACGCTAAGTCCCTTTTAACAGATTCATGAAATGCCAAAACAAAAAAAGAAAACTTTTAATTGAATTAAATTTTATTTTTTTTTAAATTAAATTAAATTGAATTAAATTAAATTACTTGAAAAAAAACAGTTTTATTAATAACAAAAAAAAACTTTATACTTAAATTTAAGATTTTATCAATGATTCAATGAAAGATCAAATGAGATGAAAATGAATAAAAAAATAAAAGGGAAAATATTGTAATAATATAAAACTAGATCGTATAAATAATAATAATAATAAAAAAAAAAGAATTTTAAATGGAAAATTTTTGATGTTTGATGTTGAATAGTAATTATAAAAATAAAATAGGCAATAAATATTAAAAATTTAAAAAAAAATAACAATTTAAATGTCGTGAAAAAAAAAACTTAAAATTAATTATATTGTATGGTAAAAAAAAAAATATAAATTAATATTAAAAGAAAAACTATTGATTTGATTTAAAACTTAAAAAAATAAGATTAATTTAAAAACAAACAAAAAAAAAGGGAAAAACATTAAATTTTAGCACTTAGTATTTCAAATTTTCCATACATAAAAAAAAAATCCAGACTTTACATTTACATACACAGTACATTACATACACACAGTTGCTGGTATTTTCATTGTATTTCTCACACCAGGTGGCGTTTTTTAAAAATTAATTTAAATTAAAACAAAAAAAAATTAAATTGTGTTTTGTTTAAATTGAATTTAAATTAAATTTGTTTAAATTTAATTAAATTTTAAGTTCAAATTGCACATTTTTTCAAAGTAATTTAAATTTAACGGTTTTTTTTTAATTTTTTTGAAAAAGTTAGTTCTAAAATTTGAATTTAACGGTTTTTTTTTAAATTTTTTGAAAAACTTACTTGTCAAATTTGAATTTAACGTTTTTTTTTTAAATTTTTTTGAATAAAGTATGAATATGTTTGAATTTAAAAAAATTTATTTCAAATTTAATGGAAATGCATTTTTATAAAATTTAACGTTTTAAATTGCAAATGTTGCTTTTCATTTTAAAGTGAGTCCAAATCACAAGTGTCTCTATTTTGCCAATCTGCGTACACAAGCTTATGATGGTTCATTATAAAATATGAAACTTTGTTCCATTAAATTTTTTTGTATCTGCACTAAAAACCAAAAAACAAGGGTGTCAAATTTTTTTTAATCTACAATTTAAAAATGCAAAAATGACAGGTTTTGTATGAAATAAGTATGATGTTTGTTCTTGAAAGTTGTAAATGATAGTTTGGAGAAAAAAAAATTTTTATTTAGCAGTTTACATATTTTTATACAAAAAAATTGACTTTTTGTCAAAAAAAAAACAATTAATTGATTGTTTAAAAATTGAAAAAAATAACTGATAACGAAATTTTTTTATATTTTCGAATAAAATCGCATGTTTTCAATGAATTTTGACAAAAAAAAACGATTTTTTTGTATGAAAACATGTAAAATGGTAGATAAAAACTTTTTTTTACAAATTATTTTCTACAACTTTCAAGAGCAAACATCACACCTATTTCATACAAAACCCTGTCATTTTCGCTCTTTTAAATTTAAGATTTAAAAAAATGTGAATCCCTTGTTTTTCGGTTTTTAAGGCAGATACAAAATTTTCAAAAATTTTTTGATGGACCATTTGCTTGTATACTCAAATTGGCCAAATAGAAAATTGTGATTCGCACTCACTTTAGAATGAAATGCCACAAATATAACTTTTAAGCTGTAAATATACAAAAAAATTACATTCGTTAAAATAAATCATAAATTGAAAAAAAAAACAAATTTAATATTAAATTTCAGCATTATCTCATTTAACTTTTCCAATATCAATCAAAAAAATACCGTGAACTGTTCCATAAACCAAAAATAAGTCGATAAAAAGTTATCAAAGCACGCTATTTTTATTACTTTTATAAATTTTTATCAAAGAGCCAAAACTTTTACCCACCAAAAAATAGTAAAAATTTTTTAATTGAAAAATAAAATTTAATGAAAAACATAAAGAAAATAATAATTTTTTTTTCTCCGATTTTACATTCGCACAGTCGCTTAAGTTTTTTTTTTTTGATTAATTAAGTTGAAATGCACTTTTTTTAAATGAAAAATAACAAAAAAATGTATTATGATGAAAAAAAGTAAAAAAGAAAACTAAACGTACAACATAACTAAAGCAATTTATCTGAAAATGTATTTTTTTTTGTTTTTTAATATAATTTGCCTTGAAAACCCACATTAAAATTTTTTTCTAGATCAATGTTTTGTCGTCCTTTCACTCAATTACCATAAAAACATGTAATGAAATAATAAAAAATATTAAATTATAATATTAAAAAATAAAAAAAAAATGCATTTAAAAACCTTCAATTCAATTCACAATCGTTTCAAACAAATTTCATAAATTTAACCGAAAAATTTCAATAGAATCAATAATAAAAAAATATATGACACAACTTTCATCACATTTAAGAATTTTTACTTGCTTTTAACTATTCATACTAAAATAATAAAAATAATAATTGAATTGAAAATTAACATTAAACATGATAAACATTAAATTTGAGAAAAAAAAATACAAAAAATAAATATATAAATTTTAAACATAAACATAAAAAAAATAATATTAAACATTATATTTAATAAAAAAAATACACTTTTGACACACTTCATACATAAAAACACACACACACATGTATACACATACAGTCTTATACACACATCATGTGTAGTTTTGGTATTTGATCAAATTTTTTTATCAAAAGAAATAAAAATAAAATATAAATTTAATTATAAATAACATAAACATAAAATGAATAAAAAAAACATAGATCAAGTGACATGAAAATAAAATCAGAAATTTAACTGAAAATTGAATTCAAAAAAATGAAAATAAAACTACAAACTAATTATAAAAAAATATATATTATTATGATCATTACTTTATAATTATGATAATTATTATTATTATTATTAAATATTATAAAAAAAAATAATTATAAAGATTAAATGAAAAACAAAAGTTAAATGTGTTTTAAACATATGAAAAAAAACGCTATATTTAAAATTAAATAAAATTTATCTAAAACACTGAAAATTCTCTCCAAAAAAAATGTTGATTGTGTTTTATTTTAAATTATTATTAAGTCCTTTTATTGTCACACAATGCAACGTACAGTGAAATTTTGGTTAAACTTCTTTCAAAGGCTGATTTCTGATGATATGGTTCTTGAATTTGCCTTTAAATGTATTAAAACTGTGATGAAATTTCCCACGAATTAAAAAAAGTTTTAATGAAATTTTAATGTGACACTATGAGAATTTTCTTAATATTTCAATTTTCGTTTTTCGTTAAATTCGTATTTAATTCCGCACTAAAAAATAAAAAATAAGAATTATCTAAGTGATTTTGGTTATGACATCTGAAGAGCTCTAAACAAAAAAGTATTTTTTTTTTGTATATTTTTCATAAAATGTTACTGTTTGTAAATAATTTATTAAGTTTATCATTAAAATAAGTAAAAACAATCGACTTAAAAAGTCACATGACTTTATCACTCCCTTTTTTTTATCAAGTCTTTTTCCGGTGTACGTGGACTTGTGAGAAGATTAAATTAAAAATTTTGCATGACCGAATGACTTTTAAATTAGTTGTTTTTGAGACTTTGAAGTGAAAAAATGGCAAAATATTTTGTGCAAAGTGAAAAATTTAAATTTTTATTTCTTTTATTAATGTTTTGTGTTAAATTAATTTGTGGGGAAATTCGGATTGAGTGTAGTAAAAAACATGATTATGAACTTACATGTTATATATATGACATACATTTAAATTCATCCAATAAACATTTTAATTTGATTCCACATAGAAAAGTAGAAGAAGTGGCTGGAGTTCAATTTACAAATTCCACAATGGAAGTGTTGACTTCAGATATTTGTGATCAATTGCCGTTTATTGAACTGTTTTTGGCAAATAAATTGGGTTTGACCTCAATTGATTCGAACGCCTTCAAAAATTGTACAAACATTAAATATCTCCATTTAACATATAACAACTTAACTGTTCTCCCTTCAAAACTCTTTGACACAAATGTGGAATTATGGAAAATTGATTTAGGATTTAATCAATTGTTTCAAATCGATGAAAATTTATTTGAAAAAAATGTAAAACTTGTTCAATTATATTTGTGGAATAATAAACTGACTCAGATTCCTGCGGATCTTTTTTCATCTAATACAGAACTTGGAGCTATCAGATTAGACGACAATCAATTAAACGAAATCGATCAAAATATTTTCCAAAATAATAAAAAACTTTGGTTTATCGGTTTGTCAAACAATAGCCTGAGTTACTTGCCTTCAACAGTTTTTAACTCAAAAGAGAATTTGATAACGGTTGAATTGCAGAATAATCAGTTGAAAAAATTAGATGAAGACTTATTTGCTGATAATAGAAACTTAAGAGAAGTCAATTTAACAAAAAATTGTTTAAAATTCATACCTTCGAAACTCTTTAAATTTAACAAGGTTATGAGTAAGCTCTTTCTATCTAATAATCAAATTATGGAACTCAGTGAAGATATTTTTGTTCACATTGAGGAATTAAAAGAAGTTTTTTTGGATCACAATCAGTTGAAGGAAGTCAATGAAAATTTATTTGCCAATAATGCAAAGCTGGAAACAGTGAACCTTGGATATAATCAGTTAATTTCAATTGCTTCAAAGCTGTTCAAAAGTACACCGAATCTAGAATATTTAAATCTGGCTGGGAATCAGTTGATAGACATTTCTTTCATTAAGGACTTACCGAAAATGGAAAAAATGAAAAACTTAACTGTATCTAATAATTTCATATCAACCTTTGATATCGACAGTTTTGTTATAAAATTTCCGAAACTTGAATCGGCAAATTTTTCTGACAATGAATTTTTATGTAATGAAGTCAGGAATAAAACATATTTGAAATCGAAATTGAAACCAAATGAATTTGGCTATATCGACTCTAAGAGAACTAAAATTATAAATAATATATTTTTTGGCAAATGTGTCAAACATACCGAAGCCTGGGAAGCACTCAAACAAAAACGTCAACTTGATCAACAAACTAAATTGTCACAAAGAGGAGAAAAAAAGCCAATTTCAATCAAAATCATCCTTGGTTCCAGTTTATTGATTGCAATAATCATCGATCTCATTTTATTGGGCTGCGTAATCAAAGCAAAGAAGATTCGCAAATCAAGACAGCCACAAACCAGCGAAAACATTGAACTTGAAAATCCGTACGAACCAAATGAAAATCAAGAAAATGCTGAAGGCAATGCAACAAGTTCCGGTAAAAATCCTGACGATTACTATGAAGACCTTGATCATTATTTTGCAAATCAAACTGAAGAGCAACGTAAAAGTATCAAAATGCAGAAAAACGAAGAAGAAGAAGACGCTGTAGATGAAGGTGTTGAGGATGAAAAGAAAAATGACGTGAAAACAAAAAATGAGGAGGCTGAAGAAGCTGAGTATGATCATTTGAAATATACATAAAAAATGCTTTTTTAAAAATGCTTACAATTATTAACCTTGGAAAAAAGCTCTTTTCATACCCCTTTAAAAGAAGAATCGTCAATTAAATTTCATTTATTTTTCTATGCCTAACTAATAAAAAATAAAACATACCCTATTATATACAGCTTTTAATATGCTTCACCGAAAAAAAAACATAAAAAATACAAAAAAATGCTTTTTTAGCCATTTATTACTATTTTATTTTATTATTTTAAAATTTACTAATACTAAATACTATTATAAAAAATTATTTTAAATTAAAGGTCGCGACAAACTATTTTCAAAAGTTCTGTCCGATCCCCCTTTTAAAACGACAAAGAAGGTGAGGGTTAAAATAAAATAAAACCTTAAAAACATAGACAAACAAAAGAAAAATACAAAAAAATGCTTTCCAGCCTTTTAATAACAAATTTATATTGGATAAAAATAAAATAATCTCAGACCATTTTAACTCACTTTGGACGGAAAAACGAAAACTCAACCATCTAAACTAAAAAGGTATCAAGATGGAAGAACGACAGACGACAGACTTCGGACAAATTACGATTTTAAAAGTGGTGAAATAAGGGGCTGATTTTTTTTCTAAACTGCGTTTATATGAGCTTATCGAAAACATTCAAAGGCTTTTAAGAGTTAGCTCATTCATTTGACGCATTTCTTATAAATATTTTAATTCCTTATTTCCGACTTTTGAGTGCTTTGGCGCAAAAAATAATAGAATCATAACTTGCCATTAACAACGTTTATTTTTGAAAAAAAATCACCTAAGGCCATTACAATTTTCCTTTTTGTTTCTCGTCGCCTCCTACTTCTTTATTTCACAAAAGTGAAGAGGGAATAATGGGAGGGAATAATAGTAATAAAATAATGAAAACCATTGAAAACCTTGAAATTATTTAACGATCTTAAATTTTTCAAATTTTAAAAACAGTTTTACTGAATATTTTGTTAATTTCAACATGCAGAAAATCCAAAACTTACTTAAATTGCTTGATTTTTTTTTTCAATAAATATTTAAAATATTTTTCACATGAAAAAATTTTTTTCATTACATTTGTTTATAAATTTTTTTTTCATCATTATTTTATTACCATTATTCATCCCTCCTCCTTCTTATTATTTTGAGCGGACTGCGACGAGAAACAAAAAGGAAAATTGTAATGGCCTAAATCATTTTTTGGATATTTCTTTTTAAATTTGAAAGAGAATTTCAAATTAACTTTGTTTTTTTGGTCAGTAAAGGGATAACCTCAAATCACATCATTTTGATGAACTCTTAAATCAAAGAAAAAAAAATAAAAACAAATTTGTTTTACGAGTAGAATCTTTATTCCTTTTACATCATCATCTATTTATTTTATATCATTTTAAACTCATTACGCTGATTTAATATTTTTTTTTTTCATTAATTTAATTTTATTTTTTTTTTTAAATATATTATCTGCTTCAAAGCCATTCTTGTTTCATTTTCATGTTTTTTAATTTAAATAATTTTTATTATTTCATTTTAATTTCTTTCAATTTAAAATTCATCTTCATTTAATTTTTTGAATATTTGTTTTTATTTATTTTCATTATTTTAAACACTTTTTTTTATTTTATGCTTCCATCTATTAATTAACGACTTTTACTTTTAATTATTCATTTAATTTTAATAAACTTTCATTTCATTTTAATTTTAAGTTAAATTAAAATTATTTTTTATTTTATTTAATGTAATTTTTAATTCTTAATGATTTTTTTTTTGTGAGATGATGAATTAAATTTCTTTTTATTTTGTAATGATTTTTTTTTCTCTTGATAAAATTGTTACTCAAGTAAAGTTTTTTTTATTCTTTATTATATTTTTTTTATAATAATTTTTAATTTATATTTAATTTATTATCATTTTTGTATAAAAAAATAAATTTTCATTGTTAAATTTTTTCTTTCAACAAATTTTTGAATGTTTTGATTCCTGATTGGAACAATTAAGTTTGATTTTTTTTTGTATAAATTTAAATTTAGTATAAAATTATATTTTTAAATTATTATTTTTAATGTTTACGTTGAAATGTTAATTTTTTTTTTATATGATTTAAGTTTAATTCAATTTAAGTTATTTAATGATACCAATTTTTGTTCTTCGTTTATGATTTTTATTTCATTTATATAATAAAATTTATTTTTGCTCTATCATTTCATAATAATAATTTTTATTTAAAAAAAAACTAAACTTAACTGAAGTTATTGACGACCTTCTTAACTTATTCAAAGAAAAATTTGGATTTCAAGTAATTTTTTTTTGTCTTAAACGTTTCAGAGGTCTGTAAAAACCTTCATTAAACGGTTTTGGTCTTTAATTTATGAAATTTAATTGCAATAGTAAATTAAAACGTTATTTTCAATGAATGAGGTTACGACCGTTACGTGCGTTAGATTGGACTTTTAAATTTCATAAATGGAAAGTTTTCGGGAGTTATAGTTTTAGGCCACTTTTTCTTGAACTTTTAACGAATTAGATGTACTACTCTGACTTTTTCAAATAGTTTCTTCAATCAAAATATCACTTACGTTTTTAACGCAATTGTAGACGTAAATACGATTTTTTAAATAAACGAGCTGTAATTCACTGAAAGCTGAAAATGCCTCGAAGTTCTTTGTTAACCACCATCGTCACTCCGCAACTAGCGTACTTTCCTTTGAGGCTTTAAAACAGATTACGGTGCTCTAGCCGATTTTAAAAAAACGCGTGTAGTCACCTGAATTTTTTGGGAGAAGAATTCCGAGACGCTTTCAACTTTCAGTGTAAAGCTAAAATATTTTGAATTGACTCCTGAAAATTCATGGAGTTAATCTTTCCATAAATTGTCATCAAATAACTCTCAAGGATATTTAAATTAATTTCTTTTTTGTCAATAAAGTCGTTGATAACTTCAGTAAAGTTAAAATAAACTTTAAATTATAATTTTTAACTTTAATAATAAATATAAGGAAAGACTTAATTTTAGATGAAATATGTGTGTAATTATTCTTCCCTTTTATATGATTTTCGAACAATAATTTTAATTTTTTTATGTATTTTTTTTGTTTCTCTATTTTTTTTTAAATTTAATTTAATTTCATTTTAATTTTTATATTAATTAAATTCAAGTCTCTAAAAATTTTTTATTATATTTATATAATTTTTTTTCTTTTCACACATTAATTATTTTTTTACATCTTTAAATTTAATTTCTTTCTACAATTTTTTTTTATAATTTTAATTTTTTTTTTAAATATTCTTAATTTAAAAACTTATTCATTTGTTTTTTTTTTGTAGACAAAACGATTAAAAGCGGTTTTTATTTTAATTTAAACATTTTCTGCTTTATTTTTTATTATTTTTCATTTAATTTTTATATTGATTCGGGAAGAAAATCAAAATTTCAATTTTATTTTAAAATATTTGTATTTTATCAGACTAAATTGTAATTAAATTTTAAAAATAAATCATAAAATTTTGTATGTAAAATATGAAAAAGTATTAAATGTCAAAAAATGTAATTTAATGAAAAATATTTTGTAAGGCCACTGGACGGTAATGTAAAAATTAAAAAATTAAATAAATTGTAAATTAAATTAAGAAATTTTTTTTTGTAAACAAAATTATAATTGAAATGTTAAAAATTAATTTTTAATGTTAGGGAATTTTTTTTATACACACTTTGAAAGAATTTTATTGAAAAAGTTTCTGTGGCAGTGTTTCCAGATCCAATTTTTTTTAAGTATTTTTTTTTGTATAAGTTACTCGAATTGTTTTAATTGTAAATTAATTTGCAATAATAAAGTTTATATTTTGTCTTTCCAAAAAAAAATTTTTGTTTTAATTTTAACCCTTCTCTGATCAACTTTGCAAAAACGATCAGTTTATCGATAAATTCTTTCTTAAAAACGATAATTTTTAATTTTAAACGTAAATCTGCTCAACTTTCAACTTACGATGATGAATTGAAGACGAAAAAAGGTAAGCTATTGAAAATTTAACTTGAAACTCTTAAAAAAATTGTCGATACCTTTTTCAATGTAAACGATATTTTTGCAAATTCAATTTCAATTTACAATTCACATGAAATTTAGCTCTTTTCTATTTCATTCAATTAAATTTTTTAAAATCAAATTTGAAAGCCGTTCTATGCTCGATCTTAAAACCGATATTTTTATTTTTTTTTGAGTTTTTTTCTTAAATTAAATGTAATTATTTAACCTAAAATTTTGTTATATCCTAATTATTTCTTACATTGAAGAAATTTTTATCGTTTTTTCATGAAATTCACTTATTTTAATTAAATAATTTTTTTACTCTAAAATAACTAATTTTTTCTTTTTACTTAAATATATGTATTTTTTTTTGAATTTTTCGTAATTAATTTTTTAAATTTTTTTTTCAAATGTTTTTTTTTAAATTTTTTTAAACTTTAATCATAAATTTTCCCTCTACATTTACAATTTGTGATCAATCAAACATTTATAACTTTTTTTTACTGTTTATCTTTATCTTAAATGTTATTTTACTCTCAAAACATGAATAGATCCGAGACATCAATGTTCCATATTTGTTTTTTGCATATATATTTCTGTTACATTACATCTTTTCATTACTTTTTATTATGAGTGATTTAAATATTTTATGTTAAAAATAAAATTTTATTTAATTTAAACGGGGTTTTGAATCGAAGCTTCTATTATTTTGTTTAAAGGGTGTATAATTGATGATGATTGTTAATCATGATTTACTTGAAATGGAAAAGTTAGAAGAGGAGTTTGAAAATCACTGTTAGTGATACCATTTGAGACATCTCAGGTCATTTTACTGGTGATAAAATTTGACATACCTCAGATCGTTTCACTGGTGATATCATTTGACACATCTCAACTCGTTTCACTGGTGATACCATTTTGACATATCTCAAGTCGTTTCACTGGTGATATCATTTGATACAACTCGAGTCGTTTCACTGGTGATATCATTTGACATATCTCGAGTCATTTCACTGGTGATATCATTTGACACAACTCAAGTCGTTTCACTGGTGATATCATTTGACATATCTCGAGTCGTTTCACTGGTGATATCATTTGAAACATCTCGAGTCATTTCACTGGTGAAATTATTTGACACACCTCAAGTCGTTTCACTGGTGATATCATTTGACACAACTCAAGACGTTTCAGTGGTGATATCATTTGACACATCTCAAGTTGTTTCACTGGTGATATCATTTGACACATCTCAAGTCGTTTCACTGGTGATATATTTTGAAACATCTCAAGTCATTTCACTAGTGATATCATTTGACATAGCTCAAGACGTTTCACTGGTGGTATCATTTGACATACCTCAAATTGTTTTACGTGTTACATTACATTAGGGTGTTTTTAAATCGTTAAAATTTAACATAATTATAAACATTTTAAACTTATTATACATCTTGTTATACCTTTCAATATACTTTAACAAATATAAAAATATACATAAAATAACAATTTTTTAAATTTATCTTCATTTTCTAATATAGCATTATATTTTATAATTTAAATATATAAATTTATTTTTTATATATATGTGTATTTTTTTCATTTGCTTTATGTTTGTTTTTTTTTTAAGGTTTAAAGATAATGATAATAAAAATAGATGATTTTAAGTATTCTTTATAAGAACATATATGTCTTGTTAATTTCTTTGTTTTATATGTGATGCACATCTTTTTTTATATTTATATATGGATATTTTTTTTTTAACTTTTTCTTTTTATTGAAAGTACACAGGTAGTCTCATTAATTAATAAGGATTATGTTTACTATTATAAAGCCTTTTTATTATTATGATTTATTAAAATGTTTCAATTTAAAATCATTATTAAATTTAAAAAAAAAATATAAAACCTAATATTAATGTTTTATAATAAAACATAAAAAAATCAAACAAAAAATAATGTTTAAATAAGAAAAAAATACAATTAAAATCATACTCACCAATATCTGTAATAACATGAAACTTAATAAAAAATAATATAAAAATAATAATAAAACACATAAAATTTGCTTTTTCTTTCATTAAACTAAAATATATTTTATAATAATTTTAACATTAATCGTAACATATAACTTTTTCATTTTCATATAATCGTAATTTTTTTTTATCATAATAACCATGTTTGTGTATTATTATTTCAAATCAACATTAAATTTTATATTATAATCATAATAATAATTAAAATAAGAACAAAAATTAATATTAGTAATATTTGTTTAATAATGTTCTTTATTTTTTTCAAGGTACAATCATCATTTTATAATAATAATAATTATTAATATTTTTCATTTTTTTTTTTTTTTTAAAATAATCATTATTAAATTATTTGTAATTCACTGAAAGTTTGAAGCAAAACAAGTTAAAATTAAAATTAAAACTTAACATTAATAAAAATTGAAATGTAAATGAAAGCCAAGAAAAAAAACACGAGTTATGATTAGATTTAAAATTATACATTTTAACAATTAAAAGTGTAACTTATCAATTTAAAGTTTGTAAACTTAATTATTATATTTAATTAATTTATGTTACTATAAAATATTTTATTTTTTTTGAAAGTTAACAATGTTGAAAATGAATTTATAAAAAAAACATTTTAGTTTGTAACGAAATTATTTTATTTTTAGTGTCCTAATGTTTTCGACGAGCTACTCGTAAATTTTATTCTATTGAACGGTCTTATATTCGGGTTTACCGGGTAAGCAAGTAAAAATTGACAGTTCATTTTGTATAGATACTCATACGTAAACGTCAAAATTCTGGTACGTAATCATGGATTGTCAAACTTTTACTTGCTGACCTAGTTAAAAAATCAGTGAAATTGATGTACTGGAAAGTTGTTGATTATCTTTTGATCTTTTTTAAAACTAATTTTTAGTATTTTTATTTTGAAGTGCGGAATTTTGATAAAAAACCATCTACGAGTGTCAAACCGTCTCGGTTTTCATCTTTCATATTTTTGATGGAATCGATGAAATTGATGTATGAGAAAGTTGTAGGAAAATTTTTTGGACCGTTTACTTTGAACAAACTACTATGGAATTTCTCACTGAAAATAAGTCGTAAGATTGACTATACACATTTTTTTAGCTACTTTTTCCGAAAAAAATGAATCATAAAACTTTATTTTTATCATATTACGATCCCTTTCATGCTGAAGGTGAAAATCTTCTTCAGGAAAGTTGTTGCTAAAAATGTTTTTCATAATTTTCCTTTCACGGTTTATACGGAATAAGTTCATTAGGGGTTTTATTAAATTTTACGTCATTATTCTTCCTACGACTTTACCATACATCAAAAAGGTTATTTTACTGTAAAAACATTTCAGAAGAGCTTCGGTTCTCATTTTCAAAGGCTTTATTGAACTCCTTGCTTTTTCTATCCCTTGAAAATAAACAGGTTTTCAAACCCATGTTTTTTGAACCGCTCGACATTCAAGAACTTCAGTGAATGACAGTTTTGAGCCTTTTTAGTCCCGATATGAACCTCTGGGGCCCAACATTTAAAAAAAAATCAAAGCATAGCATTTTCTGAATGAAATGGTCGTAAGGAAATCAAAATTCAAATGAGATTTTGTCAGTATCCTTTCAAACCTCAAAACCTATGAATCGAAATCCAAATTCCCAAAACTTCAAAATTTCCAGTTCGTCGAAAACGTCAGGAGCTATTTTAAATGATTGTTTATGATTAAATTTAACTTTTAATAATAATTTTCATTTTTATATTTAGCATTCTTCTATTTTTTTATTTAAATTTTTTCTTTTAGTACGTTTAGTAAATGTTTTAATTAGACTTTGAATTGTTATTTTAACTGCATTTTTTTTCATAATAATCTTTTAATGAAAAAAGAATAAAATTAATATTATAGAGTTGAATAGTTAAATCGAACGCTAGGCGTTATTGAATCACATTAATGTTACATTTTTTATATATATTATTTATTATTATTATTATTTTTTTTAATATTATACATGTTTAAATTTTATATTAATATTATTTTATATTAATATTTTTTTTTATTTTTATATATCTTTAAATGTATAACTTTATTTAAATCTATAAAAAATTTTATAATAAAAATGTTTTATTTTAAATCTATAAATTTAATATTAAACAAGAAAAAATAAAATAAAATTAAAATGTGTCAAAATTTTTAAAATATTCAATTTTTTTGTAACTCAAATCGTAATGTGTCATGAATTCATGTTTTACATGTGTATTTTTTTTACTTTTAATTGAATCAATTTTTTTCATTTTCATTTTCATTGTAATTTCATTTTAATATAATATTTTTTTTTTATTATTATAAACTTTTTTTAATCAAGTTAAACATTATATACTTTACTTTTTTAATTTAAATTTCATTGAATGACTTGCAATTTGATGATGAGGTGAGTGTTTAAATGTTTTTAAATTTATTATTAATATTTTTATTTTTTCGCTTCATTTTTTTTAATTATTATTATTATTTATTAGTATTACATTGGTTGTTTCGCTTTTAATCATTATTATTTTAATATTATATATGTATGTTTATATAATTGTATTTTTTTTATCGACTGTCACTATTTTTTATATTTTTAATATTATTTTACGATTTTCTTAAATTTAAATGTAATTTATATAATTCACTCGATTTGAAAAAGGAAAGAAATGAAGTTGTATTATGTTTATTATTATTATAATGTTTTTTTTTTATATATATTTCATATGTTGAAGAAAAAAATATATATTTATTTTTATATTTAAATAGAGCATCTTTTATATCATTTTATTTCAATTTTTAACATTTTCGTATAATTCTGCTTTCTATGTAATTTTTTTTTATAATATTATTATAAATTTTATATATTTTTTTAATTTAATAATGTTTTATTGCTAAATTTTGAATTCAGCTACTCAGATGTTGTGTGGAATTTTATATTAACTTTTTTTTATTTGTGTAATAATCTGTTTGAATTTAAACATTAACGTTAACATTATAATGATAATAATAAACATTATATTTTAAACATAATGTTTCATTATTATTATTATAATGATAATGTTAAATTTAATGTTATATGTTTTTAATTTATAATAATAATATTAATAATAAAACAATCAATATACACAGTTAAAGATTTCTTTTTTTATATATTTTTTTTTTATAATTGTAACTTTTAATTAAAAAAAATTTATAATATTTTTTTTTTCAATCATTTTCAATTTAATAATCATGAATATCATTGAAACATAAAATAACGTTATCTGTGTTCACAAAACATAACTTTTATATAATTTTTTTATATAAATATCTATTTTTATACATTATAATTTTTTTGTTTCATTATCATTTTAATTTTGTTTTTGAATTTGTATATAAATATATATGTTTTTTTTAATGTGTGTGTATTTTTGTTTTTTGCATTACAATAATTTTTTTTTATTATTTACGAAAAAAAACATTTAAAAAAAATTGAATTCAAATAAATTATAATTATAATATTTGTATTACATTGATTTTTGATGACGGATTGAATTTTATGTTTACTTTGTAATTGTATCATTTTTTTTTGAATATTGTTTTAATGTAATGTTTTATAATGTTTAATTTAATATGATAATAATAATAATGATCGTAAACACACATAAAATGATGTTTTTTCTTGTTTTGTGTTTTTTTTTTAATGTATTTTAATGAAAGTGTTTCGTTTTGTTAATTTTTATATAATTTTTTATAATAATTATTATTATTATTTATTTTTTTTTTATATATTTCTTTATATATATATTTTCTTTTCTTTTCTTTCTTTTTAATTATATATTTTTTATATATATATTAAATTAATTATTATTTTATTTTTTATAATTATTTTTAATTTTACTTTTGTTAAATGTTTTAAATTGATAATCTACTTTAATGTGTTTGAAGCTTGTTGTTGATGTTGTTGTAAATTATTATCGGCAGTGGTTACAGTTTCGGACGATTTTTTCATTTTTTCGCAATAGTCAGTGAGAATGTCACGAAATCTTGACCAACATTTTTCTGGTATTGTTATTGCATTACGGAAATTACTTTTGACCTGTAACATTAAAAAGTTTTTGAAATGAAATTTGATTGTGAAAAGGTGATAAATTGGGATTTTTTGACTCACTTCACTGATTCTCATGTAAATTCCACGGTTGTTCTGGCCAACATCAAAATAGAAATTCTTGTTGTCAACACGCATGTGACGTCCTTCTGGTAACTCTCCTTTGAAACTGTTGAAAAATTGGGAAAATGTGATAAAAAAGTGAACTTGAAACTTCATCTCAGTTTTTCTCTCTCTCACTCTCAATTTTTCTCTCTTTCACTCTCAGTTTTTCTCTCTTTCACTCTCAGTTTTTTTCTCTTTCAATCTCAGATTTTCTCTCTCTCACTCTCAGTTTTTCTCTCTTTCACTCTCAGTTTTTTTCTCTTTCAATCTCAGATTTTCTCTCTCTCACTCTCAGTTTTTCTCTCTTTCACTCTCAGTTTTTCTCTTTCTCACTCTCAGTTTTTCTCTCACTCACTTTCAGGTTTTCTCTCTCTCACTCTCAGTTTTCCTCTTCCTCACACTCAGCTTTTCACTCTCAGTTTTTCTCTTTCTACCTCTCAGTTTTTGTTTTTTCTCACTCTCAGTTTTGTTCTTTCTCACTCTCAGTTTTTCTCTTTCTGACTCTCAGTTTTTCTCTTCTCTAACCCTCAGTTTTTCTCATTCTCACTCTCAGTTTTTCTCTTTCTCACTCTCAGTTTTTCTCTCACTCACTTTCAGGTTTTCTCTCTCTCACTCTCAGTTTTCCTCTTCCTCACACTCAGCTTTTCACTCTCAGTTTTTCTCTTTCTACCTCTCAGTTTTTGTTTTTTCTCACTCTCAGTTTTGTTCTTTCTCACTCTCAGTTTTTCTCTTTCTGACTCTCAGTTTTTCTCTTCTCTAACCCTCAGTTTTTCTCATTCTCACTCTCAGTTTTTCTCTTTCTCACTCTCAGTTTTTCTCTCACTCACTTTCAGGTTTTCTCTCTCTCACTCTCAGTTTTCCTCTTCCTCACACTCAGCTTTTCACTCTCAGTTTTTCTCTTTCTACCTCTCAGTTTTTGTTTTTTCTCACTCTCAGTTTTGTTCTTTCTCACTCTCAGTTTTTCTCTTTCTGACTCTCAGTTTTTCTCTTCTCTAACCCTCAGTTTTTCTCATTCTCACTCTC